>JAVTVY010010316.1:0-49407 GCA_036873755.1 Hanleya hanleyi | reverse complement strand
TGATTCAACGCGATTCTAGGCATTTTACTGAAACCATATATCTTAGCAGCACCAAAAAACACCCCCTGATTTGTTCTCTCCCCCCCCCCCATTAACCCTACCAGGCATGGAGGGGGGGGGGAGCCAAAATACCCTCCTACAAAACTTTCTGCGATATCTCCGGAACGCCAAAAAATGACGTTATAGGTTATCATATTGGAGTCATTTCGAGCCTATTTGCATAACCCCACGAGCAGAGGATCATGGGTAAATTCAAAATGGCCCCCATGTGGGGTACCAGAAAAAGTGATGCTTTCGTCAGATTTCTTTAAAATTTTTGCTTTTCTGTACTGAAAAGTGGGTAAAACTTATTTTATTTCATATCAAATTATTATTTACTAATTTATCATGCAGTTTTTGCAAAGAAAAATCAAAACTAAAAAATTTGAAGATTTTGAGAGAAAAATCGTCTACAAATGCTCTTTTTGAAAATGACGACACAGTGACGTCATCATGGCGGCCATCTTTGATTTTTTTTACATTTTCTTGTAGAGCTTGACCCAAAGATATAGTGTGGTAAGTTTCAGCCCTCTAGCCATAGTGATAGCGAAAATATATAGTCGGGGGGGGGGGGGCACTTTCGGCACCTCCTGACGACCCCATGACTAATTATTTTGAAAGTAACTTTTTATATTGATATTAAATATGAAAACCGATATAATTTTCACAAGTAGTAAGACACAAGGAATGTTTTGATGTATGATATAGGTAACCAAATATAGAGTACATATCACTTCCAGATCACTGGTCATTTGGTCAAATTGGCGGTCATTTGGATTCATCATCTCCTTAGCACTGGTAGCGAGTCCCTGTGCAAGCAACCATCCTCAAGCGCAGGTCGGGTGCGCATTTCAACACAATAGACTATATATACTTCAAGCCGCACATTCGAGGTTCAGACTGTTGAATGCCCTTATATTTGTAAAAAGCATATATCGGGAATTTATTCACTGATTAATTGTTATATATTCAGAAAATCATGACCCATTGTATTACGAAAGAATCGGGACACCTCATGGTCACCTTCCAGTCAATGGGCGATGTTGCGGTATATTAACCTTATCTGGCCTGGGCTTTTTGGGACCTGTCCAGGTCTGGGGAGCCATTTCGGCCCCCTAATAATTTGTCTTACCCCTTGAGCTAGGGGGCTGAAACTTACCACCCTATACCCTTGGGTCAAGCACTACCAGAAAATGTAAAGAAATCTAAGATGGTCGTTTTCATGACGTCGCAGTGGAGTCATTTACAAGAAAAAGCATTTTATGGTAGATTTTTCGAATTTTTTATTGATGTAATTCCTCTGAAAAAAAAAACTGCACGATAAATTAACAAATATTAATCCGATTTTAGAAATAAGAAATCAACACGAAACCATCACTTTTGCCATTTTATATACATTTTATAATGCCTCCTCTCCCACCCCCGGACTGGTAGGATTAAGAAAACATTTAGCGTGTGACAAGCCTCAAATTGTGAGACTGTGACTGAAAGAGGGTGACCTATACTGAATGTCGATTATAATGACGATGCCTCTTTGCGAGGGAGAGAGGGTGTATTACAATTTACAATTGACATTGGAATGACTCTGCCTCTTCGTCTTGTCCGTTTCATTTATTAGCCTTGGTTTTCCAGTCGCCTGGTCTTCCCATCCCATGCATGATGCTATTCACTCTAACAAACGTTTGGCCGTTTCCAAATTTAGGAACATGACGTTTTGTGCTGATTGGAGCCTTATCTTATAATTTTGTGGTCAAAGGACTATGGATAAAACCAGAATGGCTATTGTGTCTGGTATTTTTTGGCCTAAAAATAATAATACTAAAAAAATAAAAATAAATCCGTCATAAAAAAATGGCCCAAACTGTACCCTCAGAAAAGACGTGAGTGGTGGAGACGTGAATGGTGGAGACATGAAAGGTGGATAAAAATTATCATATGAGATATGGTTATTGATTAACTGGCCTATCAATCTCGAGGAAATTCGAGGAAATGACCCAGCCACTGGAGGATCAGGTTACCCTGCATTATTGCATTGTGCAATAACTTAGAGCTGATAACACGTGGCACTCCGCCTGAAGTATAGACAAAATACGTGATGTCCTTACTCATCATTAGGAGATATTTTCTTGTAAATTCTCTTCTAAATAGTTCTGTTGGCTTAGATTGGTTACCTTCATTGTATTCCATAAAATAGACGGTTAGGTTTCCTACAAAATTCGAAAGTGGGTTCTCGTCGTCTCATACCGGGTTGTTCATACAAAATTCCTCTGAGACTGTAACCGGTATTTGATTGGTTAATTAATGACCATGTTGCATGTTTACCTTTTGTTCCTCAGTCGTTGAGCACATCTGTTCTTTCCAATTAACTTTTTTTATGAATTGGTTTACCTGATCTGGTGTACAAGTATAATCCCGATCGATTAATTTTATAGGCATAACATTATTTAGTATTTAATTAAAATCAATATCAAGTGCTTCACTGAAACCATGGAAACATGGCATAAACTGAATGGTGTGCGGAAAAGGTCATTTGAGGACGTGCCCCCAGATGTATGTATCCAGTTAAATCCTAACTTATCCATTTAACCACTGTGTCTAAAATAATATTAATGTTTTGTTTTAATATTTCTCAAATGAATTGCATAAGTTTTAAAGAGTTTCATATATATTTGAGGTGTATAATAATATAAACAAAGTCTTGCTCTTGCCATCAAAAGACCAAAGATGTGACTTCAACGTATCTGAAGGGAGCAAAAGATTGTTTCATATTTGATCCTGTTTCTCAATGAAACTGAAAACAACTTTCTCTCTCGTAGACTCTGTGACAGTAGTGGAATGCATGTGAATCCATCCCTTTCACGATAGCAATATACTTCGGTACCGTAACAAAAGAGTGCACATGGACCTTATATTTTTCCTCTATTATAACATTCGCTTCAGTTTGCGAACAGCTCAATGATTTTTTAATCAGCCATATGGTGTTTGTGTAGAAAGAATACTTCTGTGAATAGAAGATTCTACATTCGGTGACCAGCCGTCATCACTAAAGAATGTTCGAGTCGAAAATAGAAATACCTCACACGATTATCAGAGCCAAAATCGGAGCAAGCACGCTAGTAATATCTTGTAAGTGAGAAAAACTATTGCATCAAGCGTCTTCGGAGTTTTTATTTCACGTTTCCCATCAGTGATCTACACTCGCAGAAATATTCAGGAAATAATCCTGAATAGATCAGGTTGCACATACACAACTCAATTTCAGGGATTTTATCGGAAATCTAGGGATATTTCCTGAAATTCAGGTATATCATCCATGAATTAATGCTAAATTACCTGAATTTTAGGGGATTTTTTCCCCTGAATACGGTCGGGAACTTGCTAATCAGGGCGATAAATTTGCCTGAATTTCAAGGAAAATCCTCTCATTCAGGGATCTTTTTTCTGAAATTCAGGTAATCAACCCTGAATTTCAGCCGAAATCCCTGAAATTGTGTTGTGGATATATAACCTGATCAGTTCAGGACAATTACCTGAATATTTCTGAGAGTGTAATATTGATATCCAAGTAAAGCGTACTTACCATTTCCATTCCTCGCCTTTGTTGACCATGATCACGATGATCATCTCAAAGAGGAGTCCGGCCATAGTGGAGGACAATACCCAGAACAGCACTCCCTTGACCACCGTCGCCCTCCAGATGACCACCATGGCGTGGAGGCTGAACAAGACCCTTGTCAAAATCGCCTTGAATATATTGCATTTCGTTGCCATGATTTCCCCAATGGCTGTTTATTTCCGCCCGATTCCTTTATGTGGGACTATATAGCAGAATATCGCACAAAGCTCCTTCTGGGAATTATCTATACTGCTACGGTTAAAACAACCGAAATGAATTTCTCACACAATGAGGCTTATTCGAGTTGAACTGTTTCCAGTCGTCCTCCTCGTGGGCCGTCTTAGTATGTAACAAAATTTCCCCAGACTTGTTTCCGAACTAACACATTAATGAGGCGACTTACTAATAATATAAATATATATGATCATACACAAGAGAAGCGAAGCAGTCTTTCCTGATCAAAGTCCCAGGAACCTAACCGCCAGAGTGTGTAACATATCTGAAACTCAAACTATATGACAATTGCAGGTGTGTTTGACCGAAGGACTCCGAACTCTCAGCTAATGAACACTGGGCGTAGATTTTAATCGGACTCTTGAACTCAACTGACCAAAAGTTACTGGATTAATATACATTTAGAGAACATACGGTCCCATTTCGCTAAGTAAATTATCCGATAACAGCACTCTCTGTTGTAGAATTATCTCCAAAGCCATCAGCTCGATTGCAATTAGTGTTTGAAGAATACCTATTCCATTTATACCGGACACTGCAATATATACCTTTGTGGTAAACACAATGATAGCCGTTGAAGGAGCGTTTCACAATGGTATATTTGGATCCAAAGGCGCTGCAATGAAAGAGTTCCTAGTCTGTGTATACAACCATCCCTCACGCCCTGGCACCATCATCCAGGCTGTCGGTACAATGTGAGTCACGTCCGATCGAAGCCAGATTGTTACATCGTGGGTGTCGTATCAATGGTTCTATCACGTTCTCAAGCACATAAATAGTAATGATATAACATGTACGGAAATCGAGGTACTTCCACTTTCAGAATGTTTTCTCTGCTTTATAGCGGTACTTGATTGCCAAAATAAATATTGAAAAAAATATCTCTTATGTACTTATGACGCAAAAGCAATAAGGGACATACCGTACTTTTAATCTATCTGCAATGCTTTTTCAAGGAGAGCAGTATTCTTGGTCGCTACGCATTCCAAATGATGAAACAATTCTAGTACCGGTATTTGCTTTTGGGTGAAAAAATGTTCCTCTTGATATTGAACGATGCATGGGGAGTAGCAGCATGCACGCACTAATTATTTCAGAATGTGAATCGGTCGAGGCAGAGACTGATGTAGCTTATCATAGTGTCCACTCTCAGGAGGATGGTAATCAAGTAGGACGCAATCGATAGTTGATTTATGAAGCTTATTTACTTAGTCCGTGTTGACTTCCAGCTCATGAGCTTAATTGTCATAGTTGATGAATGTTCTCTGATGTTCTAGATTAATGTGATTTCTGAACAGTTTGGCGGATCGTTCATACGTGTTAAAAGAGATGAAAAGTACTAGTGCGTCCTCTTGAAGTACCACTACGTCATACTGAATTCCATTCCTGTGTGTAAAACAAAATAGCTAAGAGTCTAATACCGTCATCAATTTATGTCTGAGTCATGACAAATGGTGACTTAAATTTCAAAACTGAACTTGCATGTGAGTTTGAAAACGATTTAAACCTAAACAACGACATTGGTTGATAAAATACTTCTCATTGACACAGATTTGACGATAGAAACATCATGATTCTTTGCTGGTATCATTGAAAGAACGGGTAGCGATAATATGAATTTCCGTACTGTGGCGTGTCTGTTGCACTTCCATGCTACACTGCCCTGTCAGTATCTGATGTACCCTCCTCTTACACGGACGATGATCTCGACGTGTCTCATACTGGTAATCAACCGTCTGATATGTATCATTGGAATACGGTCCCATTCCTCATGGAGTGATTTGGGCAATTCTTGTTTTGTCAGTATTGCACGGTTCCTAGCTGTCACTCTGCGCCCCAAGATGTCTCACATGTGTTAAAGAGGATTTCGTTTCGGGCTCAGTTTTGATCCGCCAGTGCTCCATTTTTGGCAGGTGTATATATGAGCTTTCTTAGCTTTAGAGGTGAATGAAGAAGAATTACCATGCTGTCAAAAACAGGCGACCTTCCTTATTCTGAAATTAGGGCCATTTGTGCGAAACCGTGACAGAGTGTGGAGTGCACCCATAGTGACAGCACGTCATGTACATGTACATACGGGCAATCTGTGGCCAAATTGACTATAATATTAATACAATAAAATGAAAATATATAATGATTTCCACCCAGGTGAGAATAATTTCCACCCAGGTGATAATAATTTCCACCCAGGTGAAAATAATTTCCACCCAGGTGATAATAATATCCACCCAGGTGAGAATAATTTCCACCCAGGTGATAATAATTTCCACCCAGGTGAGAATAATTTCCACCCAGGTGAGAATAATATCACCCAGGTGAAAATAATTTCCACCCAGGTGATAATAATATCCACCCAGGTGAGAATAATTTCCACCCAGGTGATAATATTATCACCCAGGTGAAAATAATTTCCACCCAGGTGAGAATAATTTCCACCCAGGTGAGAATAATTTCCACCCAGGTGATAATAATATCACCCAGGTGAAAATAATTTCCACCCAGGTGATAATAATATCCACCCAGGTGAGAATAATTTCCACCCAGGTGATAATATTATCACCCAGGTGAAAATAATATCACCCAGGTGAAAATAATTTTCACCCAGGTGAGAATAATTTCCACCCAGGTGATAATAATATCACCCAGGTGAAAATAATTTCCACCCAGGTGATAATAATATCCACCCAGGTGAGAATAATTTCCACCCAGGTGATAATATTATCACCCAGGTGAAAATAATTTCCACCCAGGTGAGAATAATTTCCACCTAGGTGATAATGCAAAAAAAAAAAATACAAAATTAAAAAAATATCAATGTCACTTATGAGCCACCGTAGAATTCGCACAACATTTAGGTTTTTTTTAATTCAACAAAAACACCTCTTTTATCGCTTATGTGTATCATGTAGAATTTTGTGTACTTTTTCAAGCAAATTACGTAGAAAGTACACCCCACTGTGTACAAAATGTACACAAAATGTGTATAAAAACGATTGTGCCTTATGATATTTGGTTACATTTTGAGAGAATATGTTAAGCAAAGGAGATTACAAAGTAAGGTTATTCCATGTTGGATCACTGGCGCGTGAGATCAGTGGTATGCTAGGATATCGAGACATTTTGACACTGAGTGAGTGAGTGGATAGCATTTAACGTTGCTTACGACATTATTTCAATCATATCGCGACGAACCAACTAAGCGCCACCCAGCCAAGTTGCGTTCCTGTTGCTTCAAAGAAGAAATCTCTGAAGCAGCATGCAACCAGACACCTTCCATCCACCCTATAAAACACTGGGGAGAGCACACAAGACACTGTCAGCGACTGATCAGCGATACGGATTTGATATTTTTGGAACATCGTGATGTCTTGCCGGCATCATTGAAAACTGTTGACCGCTTCTCTCTTGCAGGAAACAAGCCTATGTTTATGTATACTATGATTGTCTTTTTGAATTTGGTGCTAAGACTGTTATATGGAATAGGTCTTTGGATTATGGACGCGGATATTCTTTAATTACAAGCGTCTAGTCCGTCATTCATAATCCAGCCGTCGTCCATTAGAGAATATCCGCGTCCATAATCCAAAGACCTATTCCATATTCCATATAACAGTATTAGCAACAAATTCAAAAATGAAAAAAATATTATGAATGACGGACCAGACGCTTGTAACAGACAGGACGCTTACATGCTGCAATAAAGACAAGTGGTATTACAGTGCTAGACATCACATAAATCAAGTTCTTGTTGTTTCTTAGCTAAATGCATTGAAGCCACAGGAACCCGTGCCCACCGGACATACACCAACCACCCGCCATTCTGAATATCAGTTATCAGTCAGATGAAGATCACAAAATCGTATTACACAGCTAATTGGACAAGGTTATACAACGAAACCTGTGAATAAACCTGTGAAAACCAATCGACGTCAAATACCGACATTATCCATGATCCCAATACACAAATTTGAAGTATTTTGAATCTCGATAAACCAGAACCCTGTCAAAAAACGACATGATGATCTTTTTTTTACTATGATTGTCTTTTTGAATTTGGTGCTAATACTGTTATATGGAAAATGGAATAGGTCTTTGGATTATGGACGCGGATATTCTCTAATGGACGACGGCTGGATTATGAATGACGGACTAGACGCTTGTAATTGCCCAAGCATAGACGTTTTACACAGGTTTCACTTTACATGCAATTGCCTTCAATCCTTGCTCCTGCTCTAATTTGGTGATCACCAGATATAGATTCTATGACGGCATCCAGCTTTATAATGAAGCTGTAAGCCTATCAGACGTACTATACCACATCGGCAGTTATAACTCTCCTGGGGAAATAAACTGAACGGTCATTATTCAAGTGAAATCAGTCGGTCTTTTCACTGGACACATGGTTCCCCGCAAAACAATTAGAGCCCGAACAAGGACATACCAATACAGTCCGTGCAAATACAATTGGACATTACTCGATTAAAACACCATAATGGAATTGGGGATGTGGATACGGTGACAAAGGGGTATTTATTTTGTTGATTAAAGGCGATTGTCACCCAATGAGTGGAATTGCTGGTACACCCATTTCCATGCTGTAAAATCCAATCTATTCTAGCGAACTAACTGCGGATTAATTTGACCGCTATCTGGCTTATCATAAAAGATTTATTGTGCTTTCCCTCTATACAACAAATGATCGTCTCTCGTGGGAGTTGGTTATTCTAGATACCTGCAGACGGCGCGGATCAGTTCTTTTTTCTATATGTGATGTCACACTTCCGGTAACAATAGTTCGCATCTACTGATTACTGAGGAATCGGACATTGAACCAGGATATAAAACAGATAAGTGTATAATCACATTCAAATGCTAATTTTCAAATTACGAAAGGGGGAAATCCAATCTTAATCAATTAATATCCTAGCAATGCTCCCCAATCATATATATTTAATTTTAATTAGATTGGGGGGCGGGGGGGTCATAGTGGAAGATTAATTGATCCTTACTATAACTTGAAGCTGTTAAATGCGGAGATTACGAACAATATACCGTATTGATGAATATAATATTATATAAAACAATTTTTGCCCACCTTCCACACAGAAAAGCAGAAAAGCAAAAAATATATCGAAAGAATGACTTTTCTGGTAACCAGTTGACACCATTTTGAATTTACCCATGATCCTCTGCTCGGATGCTAGCATAATGATCCCAATATGATGGACTACAAAGTCACGGAGTGTTAGCCCTTACTTTTATTTTTATCGTTACTGTGATGGGGTAGAACGTTTGGTAGAGGGTCATAAGTCCAAGACTTTGTTGGGTTAACGAAAATAAGAGGAGAGACTATCAAATTCACTTCTCGTTAGAAGACAGAAAAACTGAATCGTTAAAAAGGGAGATAGAACGAGCTTTTATAAACATAAATACTGTCAGATTGAATGAATTAGGCGACGAAAACTCAAAGTTGAAAAATATTCGGATTGTAAGTGTGAAGGGAATAATAGCTATAGAACAGAGGCACAGAGGGCTGATATGGTTGAAAAACCATGAAAATACCTTCCGGGATTGGGATAAAAAAGTTATACAAATAAGGTTATAGTGGAACAAACATTAGATAATGGGGAAGAAGTATTTGACAACCAGAAAATCTTAAATGAACAAACATTATATTACGAAAAACTGCACTAGCAGAGATCAGATCGATGCGACCAAAATATGGAATACTTTGGAAACACTAGAAATACCGACAATGATCAAGTGTAAAAAGCTTAGTGAATCATTGAAAAATAACAAAAAACAATCCAGGCATAGATGGTTTTCCAATCGAATTTTTCAAAATGTTCTGGAATGAATTGGGTCAGTTAGTTCTACGTTAGCTTCAATTACTTCTAACTTAGCCTACTTGAAAGGAGCATTGTCGATAAACAAAAACAAGGTGTAATAACCTGTCCACCGAAACCTGTCAAACCCCGAGACTTTCTAAAATTTGGAGAACAATAACCCTTTTGACTGTAACATGTAAGCTAGCATCATCCTTTAGCAAATCGAATGAAATAAGTTTTGAATAAATTTATTCAAGATGACCAGAGGTGATTTTTCTCGGGTAGATATATAGAAAAGTATGTACGAATATCTTATATTTTCTACTAAAAATATAGACATCCCAGGCTTACTGCTACTTATAGATTTCGAAAAAAAACTTTTTATTCAGTATCCTGGCCATTTATTGACGGAGTTCTAAAATATTATAAAGGACCTCATATGTGAATGAAATAAGTTTTGAATAAATTTATTCAAGATGACCAGAGGTGATTTTTCTCGGGTAGATATATAGAAAAGTATGTAAGAATATCTGATATTTTCTACTAAAAATATAGACATCCCAGGCTTACTGCTACTTATAGATTTCGAAAAAAACTTTCTATTCAGTATCCTGGCCATTTATTGACGGAGTTTTAAAATATTATAAAGGACCTCCTATATGTTTAGATGGGTAAATGGCCCCAGAACAGGTGCGGTAGAAGTGCCAAAAATAAAATATTACATATACAAGAAATTGTTCATTTGGCATGGAGTACAATACTATGTTGTACTCAGAAAAGTTTCAAGGCACTAAGTCACATCACTCTCGCATGACAGGGCCAGGCAGAAGTGCATTCGTGCAAAATCGCCAATTTTGAGGCAAAACCACCTCTTATTTGTTTCTAAAAACATATGAAGATAAACGATAACCAGAACCAGATTTGGTCTACGGTTGCGAGGCAAACCACCTCATATTTCACCTCATGTTGTGGTTATCGTTTATCTTCTGGTTATGTTTATCTTCAAATATGAGGTGTTTTTGCCTCAAAATGGCGATTTTGCACGAATGCACTACTTCACGGCCCTGTTATTCGAGAGTGATGAGACCCAGTGTCTTGAAACTTTTTTGATTATACAATATAATAATGTACTTCATGCCGACTGAACAATTGCTTCTATATGTAATATTTTATTTTTGGAATTTCTATCGCACCTGTTCTGGGGTCATTTACCCATCTAAACATAGGAGGTCCTTTGTAGAGTCCATCAAACACTGGATTCAGACATTTATAATAATATCCGTACTTGTTTTTGTCCAAAATGATCAATACTCATTTTTTTTCAGAATTCACATGGTTGTAGAAAAGATGAAGCTATATCTCCATATTTCTTAAGAACAGACAAAAGTTTAAGGTATAACTATGGGAGATGTAGAGTATAAAATAACTCAATATGCAGACGATACTACGCTAATTCTTGACGGTTCTGCCTACTCACTTCAACGGTCATTAAACATCCTGCAGTTTTTTGTAATATAACTGAATTAAATATAAACATTGATAAAACTAAAGCATTTTGGATCGATTCCTTGAAAGGACTGCAACAGAAGCTTTGACGAGACGAAACATTGGACTCGGTTACGGATTTCAATATGCTCTTCGTTGAATTATCATCTACAAATTTTTATCAAATATGGAAAATAACTTAGCTGAAGTTAGAAGATCTTAAAAAAGAACCCAGCAGATGGAAGATACGCAACTTTTCTATTTTAGGGAAGGTCACAATGGCACTATCAAAATTAACTGCCTTACAAAACCCACCTTATAAAACTCGAAATTTTTTAAGAGCTCAATTCTATTTTATTCAAGTTCATGAAATTGGGGAAATGATAGAATAAAAAGAAATATTTTAACATGCGATTACAAGCACGGTGGGCTGAGGATCGTTAATTAACAAATAATATGCATCGTTTAAAAATCGCCTGGATAAAACGTCTTCTTTTCACGAATAGAAAATGACAAATGTCATAAACAACGAGTTGTCCGAAATACCGAGTTTATGTCACATGGGCGAAGACTACTTGAATAAAGTTATCAATGATATTTCGAATGCTTTTTAGTAGAGACATTTTTTGCCTTGATACAACTGCGTGCTAAACTTACCCCAAAGTCTATTGTAGACATTTTGAAAGAAACTTTGTGGCTCAACAGTAGGGCAAAGCAATCTGGTTTGGAAGTGATATTAAATACGTACGTGATATTGTCAATTTACAAGGAGAATTTTTAGAATTTGTTGGATTAAAAAGAAAATATGGTATCAAAGGAACATTTTTAGATTATATACATTTGAATGAAATCGATTTCGAAGCACAGGATGGATACCTTGGCAAGAATTTCCCCAGCTACTGACATTTTCCACTTCTGGAATTGAGAAAATCATATTAGTATGGCAGAAAAGAGGTGGTACAATATATTATGATGTACTAAATAACACGAAAAAAAAATGTTACAGTCCAAATCCATAGAAGCATGGAATGATATCTTGAAGTCGTATTCAAATATAGAGTTGGGGAAAACGCAAATAACTTCTCTGTACGAATTCTTTCTATAAAATAGGAAAACCAAATGATAATCACTGTTTCTATTGCAAAGAATAAAAAAGAGAGTATAGAACATTTGATTATTTTTTTAAACAATTGTTAATAAAACTGTGGTGCAGGGATGACTGAATTACAAAGCAAAATTAAAGTGTGACCTACCAAATGATAAAATAACATGTGGCTGGGATATGCAGCCGTACTGGCTGAACAGCCTGATGCTGATTAATAAAATCCTTCTTCAGAAATTTCAAGAATAATATAGAACAGGGAAGAGAAAAGAAATTATATAACAAATGACATATATAGAAAACAATTTTATATCCTAATAGTCAAATACTAACGCATTCCACTCGGGTAAAATTGGTTTATACCGGCTCAAAAACTATATATTTCAAGTTCATGTATGAGTAATTGAAAAAGATCTTAAAGGAGAGGATGTGGATTCTTTAAGTTTTTGTGTATTTATTTTTGTTCATATTTTTCATTATTTTATTGTGTATGCTTGTATATGAATTAGAAAAAGATCATTAATAAAAATTTAAAAACTTTTGATATTGAAGATTTTGAAGCAAAATATGAATTCCATCTTACTGACACTGTGGCAGTTACCAAGAAGCATTAGAGGCTTTGAAGAAAATGAAAAATTTGTAGTCGATGGTTTTTCCAGTCCGCCAATCACAGCGACACAGCTCACGAATTACCAAAATGCGAGTTGTCAGAGCATTTCCATCATAGCTCTCTAGATTGTTATCTAATACCGCTTATGCCGGTGCTAGGGGTCGTGTGGTCAAGTCATCCAAGTTGCCACATGAACAGGTACAACAAAAGCGTACCCGAGATACAACACATATCACGAATCGTTAGTTTCTTGGTATGTGCTTTAGAACAGGTTAACCAGAAGACTATACTGTGAAGTCATGTGGCTCTGTCAGTATGCCGGCCCCTCTTCCCACTTCCCTTATATGTGTTGTAATTCTGTTGAATTTTTGAAGGAAAAAACTGATCGATATTGGTTGATTTTGGTTAAGATCGGTTAATGAGGGATATAGGAAAACAGAAATGTCAATAACTCAAAAGAGGGAATAATTACAATGCTCCCAAAACCAGGAAAACTGATTACATTGTTGAAATCCTCTTCTAAATTAGCCTCACTGTGTATAGCAGAAAGAATGAAAGGTGTGCTTGATAGTCTAATCAATATAGAAGATAGAAGAACCAACGGGTTTCATGTCGGGGAGATATATTGGAGAAAATACCAGATTAATTTTTGATATACTGAGTAAAATTGAGAATGATGATATTCCAGGAATTTTGTCCATCGATTCCGGAAACGCGTTCGACTCGATTTCCTGGTCTTTTTTAAATAAAGCATTGAAGCACTATCACTTAGGTCCATCAATTCAAAGCTGGGTGAAAACCTTACATAGCAATATCTTTTCTAGAGTAATGATCAACGGTCATATGACCCCATCTTTTTCCTTAGGAAGAGGATGTCGCCAGGGGGACTCTTTATCGCCATATCTGTTTTTATTATGTTTCGAGGTTTTTGGAATTATGTTGCGTGCAGAACAAGAAGTGAAAGGAATATGTGTAGGTGATATATAATTAAAATTATCTCAGTACGACTATTATATTAGATGGTTCGGAACGCTCACTCAGATCCTGCCTGGCTCTGTTAGAAAGGTTTTCCAGAATATCCGGTCCTTAAAATTAATATTGATAAGATTCATGCTCTCTGGATAGGTGCCAAACGGGGATGCAGTGAAACATCTGTCCAGAATTTGACTTGAACTGGACTACCACAGCTACATTATTAGGCATTAAATTTAATACAGACTTGACACAAATAGTTGAAGAAAATTTTGAGCCAAAATTGAGGGAGATAGAATATATTGTTAAACGAGAGATCCTGAAGGATCTTGGCGCCCACCATTGTCCGATAATTGTAAGCTAATGACAAGAGGATCTTTTTGTCCATTGTTACTAAGAACAAACGATTGATTTGTAATTTTGTTTACAGAATTTTGAATCTGTCGAAAAAGGGACACTGGAAAACAACACGATATCATCTTTCTAAGTTTAAGGAGTTTCAAGATTTCTAGAAACTGTACTTATGTCGGTTGTTATAGTACAAGAGAAAAGTTAGTCTAAGAGTGAATGTCCGGAGGATCTTTCGTCTTCGTTTCGTAGGTTTTTTTTGCACGTGTCATCATTGGGTACTGGAAGCGAAGACAAATCTCCTCGACCCTTTGGCATGAGCTATGAAACATACTTAAGATTTTATAATTAGGAACGAATTCTGTTCCGTTTACTGGGCTAGTTTGAGATATCTCTTTTAAGATACCATGCTCGAAAACAGTAAGATGGTACAATACTTAATACTGAAGGGATCCGCGCAGTAATGTTGAAACTTCGAAAGTGTCTGAATCCTGATGAAACACGCAGAAGTCTACAGTTGTCGAGTTGAAACGTTGTGTCACAAGAGTGACGTCCCTTCATGTAGCAGACCCGTCGGCAGACGAAACAGTGGGGCAGCTCACTGGACTAAAGAAAACTGATTTAAAATTTGAAGAAATACATTTTAATTCCGAATTATTGGAACCTCTTGATATGGAAGGTGAAGGTATGGATATTATCTATAGTCACTTTTTAGAATATGTCCCAACGTTTGATCCGCCGACTCGTGTGATGCAACGTCACAACTCAGGAATGCCGTATTAATTTGGAGCGTAACTTGGATTTTCGAATCGGACCAAAAATGGTATTTTGCACAATTAGGCCCCATGTGGGACCTGTGTACAAAATTTCAGAAAGATCCATGAAGTAGTTCCTGAGAATTCACGATAACTATGTTTCAAGGGGAAATCCAAGATGGGCACCTGGTGGCCAAATTGGATTTTCGAATCGGACGAGGAAAGGGTATTTTGCACAACTACGCCCCAACGGGAACCTATGTACCAAATTTGAGAAAGATCCATGCAGTACTTTCTGAGAAATCATGATAACAAAGTTGCATGGGGAGATCCAAGATGGCCGCCTGGTGGCCATATTGGATTTTCGAATCGGAAAGAAAGAGGTATCTTGCACGACTAGATCACAAGGGGAACCTGTGTACCAAATTTGACAAAGATTCATGCAGTAGTTCCTGAGAAATCGCAATAACAAAGTTTCATGGGGAAATCCAACATGGCTGCTTTGTGGCCATATTGGATTTTCGAATCGGACCAAAAAAGGTGTCTTGCACAACTAGACCCCAAAGGGAACCTGTGTACCAAATTTGAGAAAGATCCATGTAGTAGTTCCTGAGAAATAGCGATAAAAAGGTTTCACGGGGAAATCCAAGATGGCTGCCTGGTGGCCATATTGGATTTTCGAATCGGACCAGAAAAAGTATGTTGCACAACTAGACCCCAAGGGGAACCTGTGTACCGAATTTGAGGAAGATCCATGGAGTAGTTCCCAAGAAAAAGCAATAACAAGGTTTCATGGGGAAATCCAAGATGGCCGCCTTGTGGCCATATTGGATTTTCGAATCGGACCAGAAAAGGTATCTTGCACAACTAGACCCCAAGGGGAACCTGTGTACCAAATTTGAGAAAGATCCATGCAATACTTTCTGAGAAATGACAATACGGTTTCATGGGGAAATCCAAGATGGCCGCCTTGTGACCATATTGGATTTTCGAATCGAACCAGAAAAGGTATCATGCACAACTAGACCCCAAGGGGAACCTGTGTACCGAATTTGAGAAAGATCCAGGCAATACTTTCTGAGAAATCACGATAACAAAGTTTCATGGGGAAATCTAAGATGGCCACCTGGTGGCCATATTGGATTTTCGATTCGGACTGAAAAAGGTATCTTGCACAACTAGACCCTAAGGGGAACCTGTGTACCAAATTTGAGAAAGATCCATGCAATACTTCCTGAGAAATGACAATAACAAAGTTTTATGGGGGAAATCCAAGATGGCTGCCTGGTGGCCATATTGGATTTCCGAATCGGACCAGAAAAGGTATCTTGCACAACTAGACCCCAAGGGGAACATGTGTACCAAATTTGAGAAAGATCCATGCAATACTTTCTGAGAAATGACAATAAGGTTTCATGGGGAAATCCAAGATGGCCGCCTTGTGACCATATTGGATTTTCGAATCGAACCAGAAAAGGTATCATGCACAACTAGACCCCAAGGGGAACCTGTGTACCGAATTTGAGAAAGATCCAGGCAATACTTTTCGAGAAATCACGATAACAAAGTTTCATGGGGAAATCTAAGATGGCCGCCTGGTGGCAATAATGGATATTCGATTCGGACTGAAAAAGGTATCTTGCACAACTAGACCCTAAGGGGAACCTGTGTACCAAATTTGAGAAAGATCCATGCAATACTTCCTGAGAAATGACAATAACAAAGTTTTATGGGGGAAATCCAAGATGGCTGCCTGGTGGCCATATTGGATTTCCGAATCGGACCAGAAAAGGTATCTTGCACAACTAGACCCCAAGGGGAACATGTGTACCAAATTTGAGAAAGATCCATGCAGTAGTTCCTGAGAAATCGCGATAACAAGGTTTCATGTGGAAATCCAAGATGTCTGCCTTGTGGCCATATTGGATTTTCGAATCGGACCGAAAAAGGTATCTTGCACAACTAGACCCACTGGGGAACCTGTGTACCAAATTTGAGAAAGATCCATGCAGTACTTCCTGAGAAATCACGATAACAAAGGTTCATGGGGAAATCAAAGATGGCTGCCTGGTGGCCATATTGGATTTTCGAATCGGACCAGAAAAGGTATCTTGCACAACTAGACCCCAAGAGGAACCTGTGTACAAAATTTGAGCAGTAGTTCCTGAGAAATCGCGATAACAAGGTTTCATGGGGAAAGCCAAGATGGCCGCCTTGTGGCCATATTGGATTTTCGAATCGGACCAGAAAAGGTATCTTGCACAACTAGACCCCAAGAGGAACCTGTGTACCAAATTTGAGAAAGATCCATGCAGTAGTTCCTGAGAAATCGCGATAACAAGGTTTCATGGGGAAATCCAAGATGGCTGCCTGGTGGCCATATTGGATTTTCGAATCGGACCAGAAAAGGTATCTTGCACAACTAGACCCCAAGGGGAACCTGTGTACCAAATTTGAGAAAGATCCATGCAGTAGTTCCTGAGAAATCGCGATAACAAGGTTTCATGGGGAAATCCAAGATGGCCGCCTTGTGGCCATATTGGATTTTCGAATCGGACCAGAAAAGGTATCTTGCACAACTAGACCCCAAGAGGAACCTGTGTACCAAATCTGAGAAAGATCCATGCAGCAGTTCCTGAGAAATCGCGATAACAAGGTTTCATGGGGAAATCCAAGATGGCTGCCTGGTGGCCATATTGGATTTTCGAATCGGACCAGAAAAGGTATCTTGCACAACTAGACCCCAAGGGGAACCTGTGTACCAAATTTGAGAAAGATCCATGCAGTAGTTCCTGAGAAATCGCGATAACAAGGTTTCATGGGGAAATCCAAGATGGCTGCCTGGTGGCCATATTGGATTTTCGAATCGGACCAAAAAAGGTATCTTGCACAACTAGACCCCAAGGGGAACCTGTGTACCAAATTTGAGAAAGATCCATGCAGTAGTTCCTGAGAAATCGCGATAACAAGAAATTGTTTACGGACGGACGACGGACGGAAGACGGACGACGGACGACGGACGGACGACGGACGACGGACCACGGACAAAAAGCGATTTGAACAGCCCACCATCTGGTGATGGTGGGCTAAAAATTGGAAAGGAAGGAAGTTGACTGTTAGCGGCAGAACAGTTGTAGTAAAACAACTTTCAATGTCAAAAATCTCTCATCTATTATCTAGCATTCCGTCGCCAAATCAAGAGGTTTTGAAACGCTTAAATAATATGCTTTTTAAATTTATATGGGATATTCCTACGAAGTAGGCTACAGATCGCAAATTGTCCGGTAATGAGTGAGTGAGTGAGTGAGTGAGTCAGTCCACCCGAGTCCTTTCGTCGGCAAAATAAGGAGAACCATTGACATTAGAACCTTGATTTTTGGCACGAACGTGCATTAGGGCATTGTTACCAACAAGTTCTGAGCTGACCGAATTCTGCTGAGAATTTGATTTATAATTATTTTTTTTATTATTTATTGATAGCTCAGCGAGTGCACTGTCATGCCCATCGGGAACCCTTGGCTGTATGTTTCACTGTATATATAACACAGTATAAAACGTGATGGGATAATGAAATAGGAAATGCTAATTTTCCATCATTTGTTAGTGCATTTAACTACACTGCTATTATCAACTTGCCAGCCTACACACAATTCAGTATATTGCTAGAGATATATGTAAGCTGTGGCCTTTAACGTGTATCCTATTTCACATCCTTGAAACATTTCCTCACAGATCACATCAGGCGTCAAATTCAGGTCAAGTTACAGTTACGCACTGTTGGTGAAATATACTACATCAACCAATTAAGTCAGCCGAAGAAAGAAAGATGTGGCATCATCCTTCAGAATAGTCTGCGTGAGCAACAACGATAAAAGTTTACTAAGGGTGAAACAAAGCCATGACGGCATGTGCTAGTTTAAAGTGTCTTAATTTATTTTCTTTGGGTAGAATTTAACTAGATAAAGTAAGTAGACGCTATTTATTCGTCTTTGTACCGATTATGCTCAGGAGAATGGCATGAAACCATTATCTTGTGCAGAGAAGGTGTTGGTCTTGAGTTGAATTACCGTAAACTACATAAATGCTAACTTTCTACTATAGTACTATATACATGAGCAGTGTGACTAACGTCACAGGACCTACGAAGTACAGTAGGCATTAGGACTCGAACGCGAACTGAACTCTTGGAAATCCCCACCCCCAGTTGAAATCCTGCCTATATTAAGATGGGCACCGCCCAAGTCAGAATCGCCAGTGATTTTCATCAAAAATCACCAGAAATTTTCATCAAAAGTAGGTCAGCTCAGAACTTGTTGGTAACAGTCTCCTAATGCGCCTTCATTCCAAAATAAATAACGATCGCCGATTTAATTTTACAATTTTTTAATTAAAGGAAACAGATTGAATAATATAGGTTCAGTAGATTTCAAGCTTTACGTGTGAAAATACATTTACATATCTTTAATGGTTTTCAGTGCCCTTGTCCAGGATCAAAACAACTTTTTGAATCGCATTATTTTCCCAACAATACAACAATTTTTTATATATAGTACTATAGTAGAAAGGTAGCATTTATGTAGTTTACGGTAATTCAACTCAAGACCAACACCTTCTCTGCACAAGATAATAATGACTCTATGTCATTCTCCTGAGCATAACCGGTACAAAGACATACAGTGGGACAGGGTATTTTTAGCTGTGGGTAATTTGACCTGAATTTGAAGCTGATGTGGCCAATGTGAAATAGGATACACGTTAAAGGCTACATTCACAGATATCTATAACAATATACTGAAGTGTTAATTATAAATCTAATTTAAATCAGAATTATTTCAGATCAGAACTTGCTGGTAACAATGCCCTAATGCACGTTCATGCCAAAAATCAAGGTTCTAATGTCAACGGTTCTCCTTATTTTGCCGACGAAAGGATTCGGATGGACTCACTCATTACCGGACAATTTGCGATCTGTAGCCTACTTCGTAGGAATAAAAATTTGTTGTATTGTTGGGAAAATAATGCGATTCAAAAAGTTGTTTTGATCCTGGACAAGGGCACTGAAAACCATTAAAGAGAGCGATATATTTTCACGTAAAGCTTGAAATCTACTGAACTTTTTTATTATTCAATCTGTTTTCTTTAGTTAGCAAATTGTAAAATTAAATCGGCGATAGTTATTTATTTTTGGAATGAAGGCGCAGCAGGAGATTGTTACAACAAGTCTTGAGCTGACCTACTTTTGATGAAAATTTCTGGTGATTTTTGATGAAAATCACTGGCGATTCTGACTTGGGCGGTGCCCATCTTAATATAGGCAGGATTCTAACTGGGGGCGGGGATTTCCAAGAGTTCAGTTCGCGTTCTGAGTCCTAATGCCTACTGTACTTCCTAGGTCCTGTGGCGTTAGTCACACTGCTCATGTAATAAAAAGAAATACCATTATTCAGGATTATTGTGACGGGGGACTGTGTATGATAAATGTTATCTCCTTTAATCAGGCTTTAAAACTAACCCGGATAAGACGGATATCATGTGGGTGTAAAACTGGTTGGTCAGCTTTGCTTAGTTAAGACGTAGGCGAGTTCCTTGATGAGGTTTTTAGGTATGATACTTCCCATATTGATCTGAAATTGCCAAATATTAAAAATGCTTTTGGGAGTGAGGTTTTTACCTACTGGAAGGAATTTGTCAAATTTATACCTATAGATACCAAAAATACTATACACTTCCAATATTCCTACGAAGTAGGCTACAGATCGCAAATTGTCCGGTAATGAGTCAGTCAGTCAGTCAGTCAGTCCATCCGAATCCTTTCGTCGGCAAAATAAGGAGAACCGTTGACATTAGAACCTTGATTTTTGGCATGAGAGTGCATTAGGACATTGTTACCAGCAAGTTCTGAGCTGACCGAATTCTGATGAAAATTTGATTTATAATTATTTTTTTTACTATTTATTGATGGCTCAGCGAATGCACTGTCATGCCCAATGGGAACCCTTGGCTGTATGTTTCACTGTATATATAACACAGTACAAAACCTGATGGGATATGCCATCCGTAACTGTTTTGAGAGCTAGAGGTCACAGCAGTGTAGCTGGGTCACCCCCAATAGGCCTATAAACAGATCAGAACTAACACTCTGATAGGCTTGGGATTCGAGAATGCAGTTAATATTGTTCTTAGAGGTCGGAGCAGGGGAGACAAATATAAACAGATCTGTCTGGGAGTTAAAAAAATATCACAACGGATGGTACCGGTATTACATGAAACCATCGACAGTGCAGGTTCTATGAGTTCACATGTTGACGTCTTTATTGATTTATTACCGTTCCAGGGGACATTTGAACAGCTGCCGTTAACTTGAGACACACACTTTTGCTATATACACACATGTTTTGATTACTTGTAACTGCTACATTATGGGAAACGAATTAAACAGATATGTTTTACAGTATTAGGAGGCTGTATTTACAATCCTTAAATTCTACATTCATCAGATTGCAGATACCCAAAATGTGTTTTCTCATATATCTAGATAACAAAGTGATGTAGAGATGCTATTTATTCGTCTTTGTACCGGTCATGCTCAGGAGAATGACATAGAATCATTATTATCTTGTGCCGAGAAGGTGTTGATCTTGAGTTGAATTACCGTAAACTACATAAATGCTACCTTTCTACTATAGGACTATATATAAGAATTTGTTGTATTGTTGGGAAAATAATGCGTTTCAAAAAGTTGTTTTGGTCCTGGACAAGGGCACTGAAAACCATTAAAGAGATGTAAATGTATTTTCACACGTAAAGCCTGGAATCTACTGAACTTTGTATTATTCAATCTGTTTCCTTTAGTTAAAATTTGTTTGGAATGAAGGCGCATTAGGAGACTGTTACCAACAAGTTCTGAACTGACCTACTTTTGATGAAAATTTCTGGTGATTTTTGATGAAAATCACTGGTGATTCTGACTTGGACAGTGCCCATCTTAATATAGGCAGGATTTCAACTGGGGGTGGGGATTTCCAAGAGTTCAGTTCGCGTCGGAGTCCTAATGCTTACCCTACTTCGTAGGTCCTGTGACGTTAGTCACACTGCTCATGTGTTACAACCCTCTCTTCAAAATTAGTGGAAGACCGGTCCTCTACAGAGCGTGGGCTGAAAAAGGTGTTCTATATGTATTCATGTAACAAAGCATTTTCAACATTACAAGCGTCAGGTCCGTCATTCATAATTCAGCCACCGTCCATTAGAGAATATCCGCGTCCATAATCCAAAGACCTATTCCATATTCCATATAACAGTATTAGCACCAAATTCAAAAAGACAATCATAGTGTACATAAACATAGGCTTGTTTCCTGCAAGAGAGAAGCGGTCAACAGTTTTCAATGATGCCGGCAAGACATCATGATGTTCCGAAAATATCAAATCCGTAGCGTTGATCAGTATTCTTAATCCATAATATTCGTTGTAAAGTCGTCATTTAAAGAATGATGTATCTCAGTCACGCTTTGATTGTGACTGTTCATATGAGTACCATGATGATCTTGAAGTACATGGGTTCATACGGCCCCTAGCCGTATGTTTTATTCTCCTCATCTTCATACAAAAAACTCACAAGTAACAGCGCCTTGAGTGACAACGCCGCACAGCAAGAACAACCAGAATCAGAATACTCGACCCTAGACCACACCAGACACGCTACCCCTTAGATGTCACCGAAATGACGCCTCAACACAGAATATGATCCTTTGACTTTCACGCAATATAGGACGTAGACCTGCCGTTCTGTACCCCAATACGCACTCCAAGCAATTGTTACAGGCACAGATTTCTGGAAGGACCAACACTGTTCCAAATGGCGTTGTTAGGGAATTCGCCTCGAAGAATCCTGAAGACGCCCTGGTCCTCCCAGTTTTTTCTGGACGGCTTTGTGCGCGCTATGGGGTACCAAGACAAAAGAATCATCCACGCGATTATAACACATATTTATCAGTATAATAACCAATGACAGACTTAACGACTTGTACATAGCGACTCTTCTTTACTAGTATTTATATTTCCTCATTGTTATTGTTATTCATTATTTAATTATTTATTTTAATATCTAGCGCTGCAAAAGATCTTAAATTAACGAAGAAATGTACCGTGAAATTAAAATAAAACATTGAGTTAATGGGCCACGAAATCCGTATGGGAAGTGGCCCTTAAACTACAATTTCAATCAATCAGAATGGCTTCATTCATTGCCCTACCTACTTGACCGCAGCTACCTGACCAGCCTGAGCCTACCTGAGGAGTGACCAGCCTACTGAAGACCTGCCTGAACAGTAACGGACCAACAGCCATGGACTCCTCTGACCGAGCTAAGCTGATGCAGCACCGTGTCCAGATCATTAGTGAGATGATGAATGTGGCCGAACTATGTGATCTGCTTCTGGTGAGAAACGTAATCACTACATACATGGAAGAAGACATCATGGCACAGAATACCAATACGGCACGAAACAGAGCCCTCGTGGACACTCTACCACGCCGAGGTCCTTTAGCATTTCAGGCCTTCTTGGAGGCGCTGAGAGAGACGGGGAATGCGGGAATAGCCTCTCTACTTCAACCCGAGGAACATACCTTAGTCATAGATATCCCCGAAGAGAGTACAGGTAGCAAACGTCCCCAACTAGCACCTTTAATAATGCCTCAGCAAGAGCCTCAGCAAGCGGAGGAAGAGATGCTAGTCCCTATGCCTGTGGAGCAGATGAATGACCTCATCCAGCAGGCCTACCAGGCGGCCCAGATCACCAGTTGGGAGCTCACGTCCTATTTAACTGTAACCGTGAAAGATGAGCAAGTGCACTTTAATGCATCAGCCTGGGATGATAAACCACCTAAGCATATTGCCTTGACGTTTGATCAATGGAAAAGAGTACAGAGATACACACAAAGTCAAGTCGTCGAGGCAGTCATTGAGAACCACATCGAACATAAATTTTGTTGTGGAGACGGTGTCTTCCTCACCTGTTCTATGTTCAACAACATGCTGCTGGTACATATTCGTAAATGGAAGTTGAAGAAAGATACTACGCGTATTCCCTTACCCGAGGGAGTCACCCTGCAAATACCTGCGTGGCGGAAGCTTCAGCGCCTCGCACACATGATTTCTGAAAATCTGCAAGACCAGCTGTCTGAGTATATCTATAAAAAGTACATTGAAACCTTCCTGAATCATCTTAAACCTCGCATTGAAGGTGAGCGTATCCAACAATGTGCAGGCTGTGTCGGATCGTTAGACATGCATACGTGTCTGGATGGCCCTCATCCTTTCGCGGTACCGTCAGACGCGCTGATGACTGAGGCGTTACACGACATCAACGAGACGAAAATCACAGAGGCATTGGAAGCGGCCTGTCCACCGAGAATTCTTCCTGAGCAGATTGCGACCTTCATGTTCGTGCACCGGGGGCAAAAAGACACGGAAGAGTTCAAGCAAGTCTTGTTGGCTAAATATTGAACATTCAGACCTGGCAAGAAAGACATGATTTCAAACAAGTCTTGTTGACTAAATATTGAACAGTCAGACAAATCTGGATAGTAATATTCCAGTGGGACCTGCATATGGCGTATACATATCTCGCTTAGTAGCATTTGCTAGATCCTGTGTTAAATGTGATGATTTTAATCAACGTCACAAAACATTGTTGCAGAAACTTATAAAACAGGGCTATTCCACCAAGCGCCTCCACTCAAAGTTTCTCAAATTTGGCGATACATATCGCATGCTGATAGCAAAATACGAACGTAGCGTGCAAGATCTATGGCGCTACGTTTCGTAACTTGTGTCTAATTCCGCTTAACCCGGGGCTAGGGGCCGTATGAACCCATGTACTTCAAGATCCTCATGGTACTCATATGAACAGTCACAATCACAGCGTGACTGAGATACATCATTCTTTAGATGGCGACTTTACAACGAATATTATGGATTAAGAATACTGATCAGCGCTACGGATTTGATATTTTTGGAACATCATGATGTCTTGCCGGCATCATTGAAAACTGTTGACCGCTTCTCTCTTGCAGGAAACAAGCCTATGTTTATGTATACTATGATTGTCTTTTTGAATTTGGTGCTAATACTGTTACATGTATATGGAATATGGAATAGGTCTTTGGATTATGGACGCGGATATTCTCTAATGAACGACGGCTGGATTATGAATGACGGACTAGACGCTTGTAATTACCGTATTCCTACATTCTATGTTCATTCTATGTTCATTCTACCATCATGGTGACACCGTGTAACGCTATTACAAAATTTAACGCAAAGAGCCGGTGAAAATCTTATGTTCATTCTACTGTTAATAAATATTAGAAATTCAACTAATGTGTGTCAGTGTTCACTCTATGCAAGGGGAAGGTGTGGGAGTTGTGCTTTTTAGTTAGAAAGTTCCTCTTTCAAGAGTATGGGTTTCAGGGCCGTTAGGAAGTACAGAGGGTTGGTCATCAGTTGACGACCGGTAGATTCTTTTCACTCTAGATACCCCGACACACAGGGCACCGTAAAGCCACATGAAAGTCTCCTGTGTCCGGGCAGTCACAGCACTCCGCATTGGTTAAGAAGCTTAGAAGACAAGGACCACATACGGCTAGGTGTCCACACGGGAAAAAGGCGTACCCCGTCTCAGCGTCCTGGCAGACGGTGCATGTAGATTTCCTTATCTCGTTATCCAGTCGGAGGCGTAGTTTAGCCTTCTCCTCTTCCACGTCTTAAAGATGTTGTCTTAGCTGTACCAACTGGGTCCCCTCGGATGGTGATGTGGTAGCCGTCGTTGTGGTAGCAGCTGTAGTTGCTGGTGGGCCCATGCTGCGTGTGTTTAACCATCCTATTTGTGGATGATGTGGCGTCTGTACATCTTCTTCGTCTTCATCTATGGCTGTAATATCATCGTCGTCCGCACCCAGAGTGTCGGCTATCTGTATATCTTGTCGTCTGCTCAGTTCCCGCAATTCTCCGTCCCGAGTGAGTACTCGATTGATCGGGGGCATTAATCTAGGATCTTGTAGTCCCTGCGCCAGGGCTTGGTCCCTGACAGCTCCAGCCTGTGTAGCGTTATGGCTTTGGACCAAAGCTGCATCAGTCGTGTTCATTGCGTCGAACAGTGCACGTCTAGCAGCCATGATGTGGTTGGCATGAATGTGTGTAGCAGACGACCGACAGCCCGTTTTTTTATTCTCTACCGTAAAGAACCCGGCTGAGGGCGCGCGGACGTCAGCGAAATCTGTCTAGACATCATGGCCAGAAAGAAAAGACAAAATGATCTGTGCTTTCTGCAAGATTTGGAAGCGGGTTAAATTTTTAATAAACACGAGTTGAGATCTAAAACAACTTTAAATTTATACCTTGGCATGTTATCGTGTAACCCTGAAAATTTATAGAGCTAACGGCTGCATAAATATATTTTTTTCTTCATTTTCCATGTTTCAAAGGCCCAATTGTACGGTAAACTTGAAATAAATGGACTTACGGCTCTTAAAACACTTTAGGTGTCGCCCCTTACCACGTTAGTGTGTCATTGTAAAAAACTTCGAGAGGTTTATAGATGGAGAAATGTGAATTTTTTGTTTCCAACACTCTAGTGTGAAAACAACCATTGACACCCATAGCTGTATTCGGTCCCGTACTCTAAACAGTTTCCATCACGCAGCGAGCACGTGAACATGTACACGTCATTTTGAATGCATGTATCTGTTCATTCATCCGGGGACTTGTTTACATCCGTGTACATACGGCACCTTGTACATGTTGACGTGATCGCTGCGTGATGGAAACTGTTTAGAGTACGGGACCGAATACAGCTATGGGTGTCAATGGTTCTTCCTGAGTTAATTTACAATCTTCTTTTTAGGCTCAAGTTTTTGAGTTAATCTTA
This sequence comes from Hanleya hanleyi, assembly GCA_036873755.1. Lineage (NCBI taxonomy): Eukaryota > Metazoa > Mollusca > Polyplacophora > Lepidopleurida > Hanleyidae > Hanleya > Hanleya hanleyi. The sequence continues at coordinate 22,489 of JAVTVY010010316.1, read as the reverse complement.
CGTTAAATGAATTCCTATACAAATAACATTACAAAACGCTACAATCCCTCCAAGGTCTCAATGACAATTTCCTAGGTTAAAATCAAGGCCACTACCTTAACCCAGGATGATGTCGATTGGCTGTCTAAACGAGCTTAGCCCACTGATATTTTCACGGCGGGTGAGGAGAATGACATTTCTCGGGTCTAGTGCTATTGTTAGAAGTATTGGGTTGGCCCTGAAAAGGGCCTTTAGGGTAATTTGTAGAGTGAGGAGATTGGTAAGCATAGAGGAGAGGAGATTGACATGGTGAGTCTGATGTTAGATTGAAATGTGCCAGATGGGCCGTTGGGATGTTTTTTTATCCAGTTGTCTCTGGAGGGACTTGCCTATTTGCCCCCGGGCTGTTGTTGTTGTTGGTCCTGCTGTTCGAGCTCGCTGATGTCGACGAACTCAGACTGGGGCTGGCGCTGTTGTTGTTGTTGGGCGTAGTATGCTTGTAAATCCCGCAGCTGGTGGTCGACTGGCTGGAGTTGTTGTCGTTCCTCCTGGAGCACTGGCTGGGGTTGTTGGTCCTCCAACACGTCCTCCAAAGCGGCCAACCAGTCTTCCCCCTCTAAATCGCTGGGCGCCCTGGTCACTAGATGGTGGAGATCGTGCCACGCCAGTCGAGTCAGATTGACGTTATTCCGCGACCATTTTCGGATTTCTTCCAGCCAAAATTGTTTCACCGCTCTGGCTAGCTGTCGGCGATCTTCCCACGCACGACTTCTTTCAATGTATTCGTCGTGCGCCGTCCTCTCTATCCTAATGCTTCTTCTCGTCCGCCCGTGGACATCTTGGCCACTACATTGGCTTTTCCCATGTTGTCTGTCTCTTGCAAGTGTTGACGAAAAGAAATTGTCATTGAATGTGCTTCTCTACGCTGGGCTCAAGGTTTATAAGCTCAAATGTGGTGGATGTCGATTGGCTGTCTAAAAGGCGCGAAGCTCTTCAATTGGCACCTCGTTCGAACAAATCTATTGGTTGAAATAGCGAGCTCTCATTGGTCAAAAAAAAAAACGCGCACTACCAAAACGCCACAATCCCACCAAGCTCGCTACTGTGAAATCATGGGTTAAAAATCACTACCATAACCTGGGATGACGTCAATGGGTGCAAAGTGTCTCGGTATTCTACCTGGGTTAATCTACAATCTTCTTTTAGGCTCAAGCTATGACTAGGGAAACCCCAGGGTAAATGAATTCGTATACCAATATCATTACACCGCCCAATGCTGACGGAGTCATAGAGTGAACGCTACAATCTCTCCAAGGTCTCAATGACAATTTCCTAGGTTAAAAATTAGGGGCTCTCATTGGTCCAAAAACGCGCACTGACAAAACGCTAGAATCCCACCAAGCTCGTTACTGTGAAATCCTGGGTTAAAAATCACTACCGTAACCCAGGATGATGTCGATTGGTTGTCTAAAACGGACTGATTGGCTCTTGTTGGGACTTAGTCATTGGATGAATGATCGTCTTACCATTGGTCCAAAGTGTCTCGGCATTCTTCCTGGGTTAATCTACAATCCTGTTTTTAGGCTGAAGCTCGCTACTGTGAAATCCTAGGTTAAACGAATTCCTATACAAATAACATTACACAAAATGCCAGAATCCCACCAAGCTCGGCACTATGAAATCGTGGGTTAAAAATCACCACCCTTAACCCAGGATGATGCCGATTGGTCCAAAGTGTCTCGGCATTCTTCCTGGGTTAATTTACAATCCTCATTTTGTGCTTAAGCTTTGACTAGTGAAATCTTAGGTTAAATGAAATACTATACAAATAACATTTCACTACCGAACGATGACGGACTTTCACGAAGGGCGACGATTCACAGGGCGTAGTAGAAAAAAGCGCATTTCTAACCTTATTGACCTTATGGCGCAAAATTCACAGGAATATAACAAGCATCACTTGCATGACTCACATGGTGTATAAAACCCTATTGCCCTGGCAACAGGTACACTATAAAGCCACCTCTCTAACCGTTCGCTTTTCATTCACCACCATGGCAGCGAGCGGAACAGAGCTTGCGTTATTTCAACTGACGTCCGACGTCTACCTCATCGTCAATGACGATCACCTGGAGCTGGTCCAAGACGCACCGCAGAAGGTGAAAATTTTGTTATCGCTATCAGGCTGGACTCTATTGACACGATTGTTACAGGGAAAAGAGCCCGGAAGGGATTTCATGCACGTGGAAGTCGGTGTGCACATACGCACTGCTGGAGAGGATTCCTTTTTTCCCCGGTTGGAACAGTGTGGAGGTACCCATATCACACTCTGTCCACCCTTATGGATGGCACTGAAAGATGTACTCCCCGAGGTGGATGACTTACTGCATCCCGAGGTGAAAGAAGGGACTGTGGCTACCCGGAGGCTTACACCTGGCTGCATCCTATTGTTGTACTCCAAACGAGTGGACCTCATCGATAGCGGACTTAGGTGTTGGTGTACGCCTGAACCCAAAGCGCACGTCTCTTTGTCACCGGAAGGATGGACTACCTTGAAAACGGGTGTTGTTGGGTGACCTCGACGGCGATAGCATTCACCTGTGTGACGACGTCTACATTTTCCGTGGTTCCTTTTTCGCTCGACTCCTCTGTCTGAACGATGGTGGTTTTACCCTGGACCCCGATCTATGGACGGCTTTGGAACAAGCAGTCCCCATTGTTGATGAGGTACTATATCTATAGGGGCCACACAGTCTAGAGCGTCAGTCGCATCATGAAGCGAACCCGGTGGGATACCCAGCGGGAGACCCGTAGGGAAACCCGAAGGAAACCCCGTAGGGAAACCCGTAGGGAGACCCAAAAGGATAAGGGTACAACACATGTGGATAAGGTGTTAACGGAATTGTATTACAGTCCAGACAGTCCAGCCGCTTATAGCGCTGTGGGAGCGCTCGCTCGAGCTGCGCAGTCCCAAGGCATCAGTCGAGCTGAAGTTCGCGAATGGTTAAAAACCCAAGACACTTATAGCTTACATCGAGCAGCCCGATGGCATTTTCGCCGTAACCGAGTCATCGTAGGAGGCATAGACGCACAATGGCAGGCAGATTTGGTCGATATGAGTCGATTTGCTACCCACAATGATGGACATCAGTACATGCTGGCCTGTATCGATATTTTATCCAAGGTCGCATGGGTGGTACCCATCCGGACCAAAACAGGGGAGAATCTTGTACAGGCGTTCCAGCAGATTTTCAAGACAGGTCGCAAACCTCTCTATTTGCAAACAGATGAAGGCACAGAATTTCTCAATCGCCACTTTCAAGCCTTCCTCAAGAAACAGAAGGTGTTTTTCTTCCATACGTACAACGAAACCAAAGCCTCTGTGGTGGAACGGTTCAATCGGACCTTGAAAGGTCGTTTAATTCTTGGGTCTCAGCCCGTGAAATGAAACGGATATAAATTCTACCTCCCATCTCCTACAGCCTTCAGTCTAGGGTTGTACCATGGATAGTGCACAACTTCCTTTACTGCTGCGTACTCAAAAAGGACAGGTCGGTACTGTCGTGTGTATACTAGCACATCTAGGTGTATTGTTTGGAGGTGTCTTCTACGACTTGGCGTACCTGATAGCCTGCCTACCTACCCTCTCACCCCCTCAACGTCAATACGCTACCAACAACAACACCATCATCTTCGAAGCAGCACCGGGGAACATCACGAGAGAATCGCCTCCGTTCAGCAGGGAGATCATCGCAACCACTACCACGAAGCGTACACCCATCACGAGGGGAGCTCCGGGAGCCGAGAGCAGGGAGACCTATCCTGGTGTAGAAGTACCACGACACCCAACGAGGGAACCCTCAATCTTCAGCAGAGTACCACCGATCATCGCAACCACTACTCTAGGCCCGAAGAGAACACCTCTCACGGGGGGAGCGGCCACTCCATTCAGCAGGCAGTAGGTCTTGTACCACGATTACCACGGCAACGGTATCCCCCGGACTACGATCCGCGATGGGATCCGCAACAACGGTGGTGGGCCTCTGAACGCTTAGCCCAAAACACCAAATAACTGGATGGATCCACGGTGGCAGCATCCTTTCACGTGTCTCATCGCTGGACCGACCGGGTCGGGAAAAACACACTTCGTTCAACGTCTCATCGAGGAGCCAGCCCTCATTTCTCTTCCCGTGGCCCGCATCCTTTGGTGTTATGGAGCTTGGCAGCCTGCCTACGAGGAACTGGCACGGAGGCCTGGACTTACCTTGGTGGAAGGATTATCCCCAGAGGATACCCCAGAAGACACGTTGGTGGTCGTGGATGATCTGATGGCCGAAACGGATAGTCGAGTCACCCGGCTTTTTACCAAAGGAAGTCATCATCGTCGGCTGAGTATCATCTACATGGTCCAAAATCTCTTCAGTAAGAACAAAGAGCACAGGAACATCAGTTTGAATGCCCAGTATGTGGTGTTGTTCAAAAACCCTAGAGACGCGTCACAAATTATGCACCTGGCGAAACAGATGTACCCTAAAAACACGGCCTTTGTTCGGGAAGCCTTTGAAGATGCCACCCAGGAGGCCCACGGCTACCTGCTCATCGACTTGAAACAAGGGACACCTTCGGCACTTCGATTGCGGACCCACATTTTCCCCGGAGAGTTCCAGACGGTGTACACACCCAAATAAAAGAACAAGCGTGGACTTCAAACCATTCACTTTCTCATCATGTCTGCGCGGATACGGAAGCACGCGCCGGCGCTCCGCATGTTACGCAGCGCGCCACCGGAGGTGGTCCGGGCCCTGGTGCGCGGGGCGGACGCGGGATTGGTACGGTGCTTGTGTGAAGTCGCTCGTAATGTGTTAAAAGGGAATGTTCCCCTCAGTCCTCTGCAGAAAGTGAAATTGCAACGGCACAAGACGGGTCTCCGAACGCTGGTGAAGAAGACGAGTTTAAAGAAAAAAAACAGGTGTTACAGCAAGGTGGATTTCTCGGGGCACTACTTGCGCCATTAGCAGCCTCCGTACTGGGACCGTTAGTAGGATCCATCTTGGGACGCTAACATGGAACATACGAAAAAAATGATGCTGGTCGAACCTCGACTGTTACAGAGTTTGCAATCACCCTACCCTGTCCCTGCCACGGTACAACAACTGCAGTCCCTCGATGAAGAGATGAATAGCATACTTCAACGCCGACTGCCCGATCACGAGAAAATTCAGCTTTACCATCAGACGCTGAACCGGTACAAGACGTTTATGGATCAACATAGGGGTGGTTCAACACCCACACTACCCACACCACTACCACCACCAACCTCCTCCGCCTCACCTCAGCTCGAAGATGAAGTGTTGGCCAGTGTCCCTAAGGCATTCAAGACCAAGGCTCGTTTATTGTTGGACCGGGTGAAACAGGATCCTGATATGGGTTGGACCGATCAGGGGCAGCTGCTTATTCGAAACCAAGCGGTCCCGGGGTCTCATATCACCGATCTGATCAACGATACGGTACGTTCTCGCAAACAGTCTAATCCACCGGGATGGGAAGCCTTTGCTAGAGCGTTGAAAGACACAGGCGTCCCTCGAGAATTGGTAGGAAATCGTGAACGCTGGAACTGGATGCAAGCACCCTCTCGACTCCCCCATACCTGGGAACGTGAGTGGCAACCGCAGACCCCTCCCAAAACACCCTCACGGCGGGGACGTTCTTTTCACCCCTATGCAGACACACCGCGCCGATCACGACGGCAGTTACAAGCCCCCAAGACATGGGACCCCTACTAGGGACCCCTACTAGGGAACCCTACTAGGGAGGTGGAGGTCACGACTCTATTAAAGCCAGGAGCAGAAGCAGAAAAGCTCAGTCGTCATGTTTTACCTCACGTTGCCAAGTAACAGTTCGCTCGATGTGTTTCCTGACATGCAATACACTAACTCGTGGTACAACGTGCGAGACAAGGACGTGTGGTACGAGGTGACCTACGAAAGCAAAGTAACCCGGCTGACCCTACCCGAAGGCCAATACGATACCCCCAAAGAGTTCATGGAGGGCTTGAGAACACTGATGCATTATGAGTCTCTACGAGTGGTCACGAATAATTCAAAACCCATCAAATCCTATCCCTTCAAGAATCATGTGGAGTTCGATTACAACACACACAACGACAAGGCCTGTGTCCTTCTCAGCCCCAACGTGAGTGTCAAACTCAGTCCGACCCTAGAGCAAATGTTAGGTCTCCCTTATTCCGTCTACCCGGGCTCAACCACCGACATTGCGATGGATATGAAAGTGGGTATGTACGGTATGTGGGTATGTACGTCTAGTCGGACGTGGTCGACAACCACATTGTGGGAGATGTCAACACACCTCTGTTACGGGTGGTCCCCATTAGAAAGAAGTATGGAGATCAAGTCACCCAGAGTTTCAACCACATACTCTACCTACCCGTACGACACACCGATATCAACACGATCACGGTGGATATAAGAGATGACACGGGACGCCCGGTGGCATTCGAACGAGGGAAATTGGTGCAGACACTTCATTTCCGACAAGCACGTTCTCCCCACTTCGTATAATGTACGTGCCTTACCAGTGCCATACGGCCAGCTATGCCGACTATTACAAGAAACAAACGGGAGGTGGAGGTCCGGTCTTTAGCGGTGCACGCATGCAACGAGGTCACGGGCTGGGAAACACACTGGGAAGCATCGTGAAAACGTTCTTACCTCTGGTGACACGTGGCGTAAAAGCGGTGGGCAAACAAGCGGTACGCAGTGGACTGCAAGTGGCCGGTGATGTCTTGAGTGGGGCGGCACCCCGACAAGCCTTGAAACGACGGGCTAAAGAAGCAGGCAGCGTCTTGGTGGCCAAAGCCCTTAAAAGACAGCCCCCGTCACAAGGGAGAGTCATTCGACGGCCAACACACCGACGACGCACACCCCAAAAGAAGAAGAAGAGAGACATCTTCGCATAATGGCATTCATTCACTCCGAGTCGTGTCCGTCCACCAACAGTGAATTGGATTTGTGGACTATTCCCTCCACACAGACCAGTGTCGCCGAGGGTCGTTGGGTAGAACATCGGCCCCTAGCTAGCCTGACGGGAACGGGACCGCTGGAATTTACCATTGAAAACAAAGATACGGCCTACCTGGATTTAGCCCACACCTACTTTTACGTGAAAGCCAAAGTGGTGAACGGAGACGGGACGGACATCGCGGTTGACGCGGTCGTAACCCCGGTGAATCTCTGGCTGCACTCGATGTTCCAACAGGTGGATATCAGTCTGAACGATAAACTCATCAGTACGTCCACCAATACGTACCTGTACCGAGCCTACATCGAGACGCTGCTGTCGTACGGAGAAGATGCCAAAAAAACACACTTGTCAGCCCCACTGTACTACAAAGATACGCCCGGAGCAATGGATGCGACCACCATTGCCAATACCGGGTTCGGCCATCGCAGGCAGTTTACAGCCGATAGCCGGTCCGTCGATATGATGGGACGACTGCACGCCGATCTGTTCCTGCAAGACCGCTACATGATGAACGGCGTATCCATCAAGATCAAGTTGATCCGTTCCCTACCCACTTTCGCCTTGATGGCCGGTGGAGATCCCGCCCATTACAAGATCATCATAGAAGATGCAGCCCTGTTTGTCCATACGGTGGATTTGCAACAGGGGGGGCTGGTGAGTCACATGGAAGCCTTATCGAAAAAACCAGCGCTGTATCCCGTCCGACGCGTACAGACCAAGGTGTTCTCTGTGCCAGCAGGTACGATGATGGCCAATCGTGAAAATTTATTTGTAGATCTGCCTAAACATCTTACCCTGGCGTGTGTCACCAATACCAGTTTCAATGGCCAGTGGACAGAGAATCCGTTCCACTTTCAACATTTCAACATCAACTTTGTGGCACTGCACGTGGCCGGTCATCAAATCCCAGCCCGGCCGTTACAACCGGATTTTGGTAACCATCACTATGTGCGGAGCTACCTGAACCTGTTTACAGCCACAGGACAAAACAACCAGGACGAAGGAAATACCATCACTCGACGAGACTTTGCCCGTGGGTACACTTTATTCGCCTTCGACCTCACCCCTACCTTGGAACACGATCATCAACTGGCCTTGCTCAAGAAAAGAAACTTACGGCTGGAACTGCGTTTCTCGGTAGCTCTACCCCATACCATTAACGTGATTTGCTACGCCGAGTTTGATAACGTCATCGCCGTGGATCAGCAAAGAAACGTCCTATGTGACTACGCCAGCTAGATTCATGAATACAGAGCAGCTCATGGCCATACTTCAGCGGGATCCCCGGGTACCCTTTCGAGGTGTGTTTCCACGCAATGTCTTTCCCACCCCATCCACCCCTGCGACCTACATTCTGAATACTGACCCGGGTACTCGACCGGGTGAACATTGGGTGGCTGTATACGTGGACGCCCTGGGCCAAGGAGAATACTTTGATTCCTACGGACTTGCACCCGCGCATCCCGATTTGACCCAGTTCATGGACGAATCTACTACAGTCTGGAGTTGGAATACTAAAAGATTACAAGGACCCTTGAGTAGTGTATGCGGCCAGTACTGTGTGTTTTATCTCACTCACCGGAGTAGAGGACATTCTATGCAAACGATTGTACAGATGTTTGATGATTATTTTCAAGCCGAAGACCGTGATGTCTTAGTGTACGACTGGGCTGCCTCTCGTTTTAATGTGCATGCCCCATTTCTCTGGTTGTCTTAAATGCGTTCTTATTGTTCTGACGTTCATTGATGTTCAATAAAAAAAATCCTGAAAACACAAGTGATGTTTTGACTTTTTTTATATTCAGGTGAACAAGAATGGTTAAAATATGTACAAAGAATGTGAACAGTAGAGTTACAAAGAATACAGTTGGGCAACACTGATATTCAGGCGAACAAGAATGGTTAAAATATGTACAAAGAATGTTAACAATACAGTTGCGCAACACTGTCAGAGCGTCGGATTCATCCATCCCGACTTCTACAGGTGTACGTTAAATTTTACAGTACTAGTTTAACTCACACTATCAAAAAGTTTCACAAGTCCAGGTAGGTGGTACTGACTCCATCGGGAAGGACTTTCCGTTTCGGATAGAAAAATGTGAAGGCATCTAGTTTCTGGATGTAGGTTCGCATCTGGTGGTCGACGACCCGGAATCCTCTGTTAGTGCCACTCGCACTGGCCTGGCTTTGCAGCACGCCCAGGTAGAGGGCTTTGTCGATGGCAGGGTCACGTCGGTTGACGCCTGTACAACTAAACTTGTTGTTTCCATCACCTCCGTAACAATAGTACGTCTTGGACGACAGGGCGATCATGGCATCTCCACTCCACTCTAACTTGAAGAGACCCGGCGTCCGCTTGTCGTACTGGTAATGCTCGCGTCGAGGTAGCCACTGGTCCCGTTCTGCCTTTATATGTGTTGTAATCATACTGCGCACGTCATTCAGGTTTGACGAGTGACTCCCAATCTAGAGACGGCCATGTAGGCAGAGTCCGTGTCCATCTCTATGAGTTGCCAGTCTGATGGGCTGAAATACACCGCCATGAAATCATATAAAAATTGCAGCATCCTCAGCTTGGCCACCTGGTATACCATACATCCAATTTGGAGCGGGAGGTTGTAACGAATGGTCTTCTTGGCTGAACGGACTTCATACGTATCATCATCGATGACGTCCACGGACCGAAACAGAGGCGAGTTGATCTTTTTGTGCGCTTGTTGGGTAGTGCAGATATTCACGTTGACGTGCTTGTCTTGATTGGTGACCGTTTTTCCATAGTAACCATTGCCCGTGAGTTTCCAGGATTCGCCGATAATGGCCTGACTGGGATCTTTATCGCCTTGACGACGGGCAGATGTGACGATGTCGGCATGCCCCGCAAAACAGTCGTTCGGTACGTACTGAAGGACTTGGTACACTCGCGTCACTTCGAGGCCGTGGCTCATGTACCACTGTAGCAGAGGGGTACCCAGCAAGATTTTTTCTCCCCACATGCTCCCGATTAGCATCCGACGAGGACGAGGCAGCCATTCGTGTTGCTCAGCATAAGCACCCATGGTGTCTCCAATGTCATCCCGACTCACCAGCGTGTTTTTAAAGATGGGTGGGCACTGGGCGAATAGTGGCTTGAGGTTGTCGGGAACATGCAGATCGCATTCTACAAACCCGTAGAGGTCCCCGGAACGAACGGCGTCGAGAAGCTGTGGCTGGGTCAGGAGTCGTCGGCGACTGAGAGGGTACTCTCGCGCTTTAAGGAAGCGGCGTAAGTATGGGAGGGCCTGGCACATGGTGTGAAATTCACACTCCCACATTCCGATGAGGTGGTACCCCATCTCTTTCACGTAATCCCCGTTCTCCACCACTTCTGCCCGTAGTTCTTCCGTCGATTTTCCACGTCGTTCGTTGAAGCGGCCAGCGCTGGAATGGCATTGGTGGCCGTGCCAGTAACACCCGTAAAATTGGAATACGGTGGGTTTATTTTAGAGTATAGCAAACCCATCGACGGGGAGTCGACGATCTCCTATCCGCTTCTCTGTGGCGTTGGTTTGGTGTCGTATAGAAATTCCCCGTCGATCGGCTTCCCAGTCCAACCACTGGTCAGCCAGATGCTTGTACGGCGTACGTTCAGGTCGGAAATGCTGACCTTCCGCCAACCAGCGCGTATAATGACCACTGGGCATAGGTTGGGCGAGAGACCACAGATACAGGGAATTGGCGTCGAATCCAATGATTTTCGCACAGGGTTTCCCACCTGGCAGGGTGGTGACGTCCTTCTCGGGATAACGATGGAAAATAAGGCTGGGTCCGTCGACGATGTTCTGCTTTAAACAATCATACATGTCCTCGTCTTTTTGTTGAATGAGTGAAAAGTACGTGGAACAATCTTGAAAAAGATGGGGAAGCGCGAGACCCGGTAAACTCAAGCACTCCTTGAATATGTCCACGTGCATTTGATCCCGAAAGAGTTGGGCCATTTTCTCGGCCGCTTCGAGGAATGGAACCACATCTAAGTTGTTATAATACACCAGGAAATCTCGCAAGGTCTGCATATGTTGGTCGTTCCATACTTGCTGTAGTTCCCGGTACGTGTCTTCCGAACATTCCACTTGCTTCAGATCGTCGAAGAAAGCGTCCCGGGGTGGTAACTGTGTTTCCTCCAAGCGGTCGAGCGTTGACATATAGGTATAAGGGAGCCTCCGTCCCTTTGGTTTGTGCACAGTCATAGGCCTTTACCCACTGATCGTAGCTGTAATTTGGAGATAAGTAATTGCGTACATCCAGGAAATGGAGTGATGTAGTGGTGAGGGCCATGTGGTTGTTGATCTTTTTGATGACGGACTTGATGGTATCGGACTGGGCCAAGTAAGGGTAAAGAAATTCCTTCACCATGTTCAAGTCGTATCGCCCCGAATTGAAGCCGAGCACAGGTAACCGGCCTAGGTATTGTAGGAAGCGTAAGTTCAATTTCTCCGGCTGAATGTCCTGCATCTCCGACTCCGACTCCGACTCTTCATCGTCGCTGAAGGACACACCAGGTGTAGGAATACGATCGTCGAGTTGGTCCAGCACGTCCTCGAACTTGGACACCAACAGTTCTGTACTGGCCGCACTCACTGCCTCTAAATACTCCATCATGCGGGTAATCAACTCATGGGAGTAGCGTCATAGTCGGGTACGTTGCTGGAAATGCTGACACTCAGGGGAATATGGCGCTGTGTCCAGTGCGTTTTGGCTGAGAAAATGTCCATGGGTTCCAAAATGGCATCCAAAACACGCCCGGAAAGGAAAATAACGGTCCTCTAGTGGAATGACAATCCCCTCATCAGCCAGGTCTTCAAAAATAGTAGGCGTGTTATGGTACACTCCACCAGAAAATTTGCGTTTCACAGCGTTGTCACAAATCTTCTCGTGCCGATGTAAGTTGGAGGAACGGTCAAACACCCGATGGCATTGAGAACAACTGTAGGATTGCGCGTACAGGCTCATATCGTGGATCAGGGAAAAATGACTCACCCCTCCGTTGTCGAAGACATTGACTTTCATCGTAGAGGCATACCGTTCTGTTGAGCGATGAACCAATCCAGCCACAAATGTATCCTCCTCCTTGGGTAGTAAACGGTACACAAATATATTCACGTGGAACAGTGTTTCCACGACATCCAAATACTTGAACGGGACTCCCCGGAACTGCCGCGGGTCAATGTCTTGCGCCTGTAGATACTCTTCCCAATACAGTGTTGCATTTCTATCACAAGCCCGGGGATTACACTGGTCCAAATGAATGGCCAAACACCGAAACAGACATTTCTGGTCTTTGTAGGGCCCATTTGTGCCTGCCGCTAACGCATACAGTCCTTTTCGATGGGCCAACCAAGGTGGTAGAATGACAGGAGCGCCGATGGGGTGATCTCTCAATTTGGTGACGGAAAATGTGACGTTCGTCACCATTTCTACAGTCCATTTGGTGTTGGGACGTTGCAACCGGGCCCATTCCAATGGATCCAACGTAGTCAGTTGGTCGATGAGTGGCTCCAGAGAAATAGCATCCGTGACCGCGAACGGCTGGTCAAACACATAGGTATTATTACCGTCTCTTTGTGCCGTAAGATATACCCAAATGTGATATTCAATTTGAAGGCTGTCACCTGATCTGTAAAAATGTTCTCGGCGTAAGTAGGAAGATGCGTGAGGTCCTCCAACCGGAAATTATACAAATCCAATAGACGACGGTGACGGTGGAAACAACGGCGTATCGTGTTCCAGTGACGGTGGTACAACGCACTCACACGCTCGTCTTCGGGTAAGACTTCAGCCGGAGGCGCTCCTGTATCCTCTGGAAAATCTTCTCCACGTCTCATGCTATCGGTCTGGCTTCAGGCTCCACTGGTGGTTGGTCAGGTAACTCCGGCCAGGCTGGCTCAATCACGTTGCTGCATCAGCTTAGCTCGGTCAGATGAGTCAATGGCTGTTCGTCCGTTACTGTTCAGGCAGGTCTGAATAGTAGGCTGGTCACTCCTCAGGTAGGCTGGCTCAGGCTGGTCAGGTAGCTCCGGTCAAGTAGGCAGGCCAATGAATGAAGCCATACCATGAAAATCCTCACATTTATACACCACCCTGACAGACCCCGGATGTACAAGAACCCGGATGTACAAGAACCCGTATGTAATGCTACACACTACAGGTATTGCTAGAGGCCCCGGATATAGGTCAATTCTAAACTACCCGGCTGTTCCCATCACCGTGTGAAGCCGGATGTACAAGAACCCGTATGTAATGCTACACACTGCACTACACACTTCAATCAATGTGTGAACCCGTATGGAACACACAGCTAAAGGACCCGGATATAAGTCCCCGGATGTAAACCCCGGATGAACAGGTCAGTACATGCATTCCTATCATTCAATATGACCTTGAACTATCACGTGATCTCCCCGTGATGGAAAAAACCCAAATACAAGTCAGTACATGCATCCCATAAATGGTATTGCTAGAGGACCCGGATATAGGTCAATCCTAAACTACCCGGCTGTTCCCATCAATGTGTAAACCCGGATGTACCCGTATGGAACACACAGCTAAAGGACCCGGATATAAGTCCCCGGATGTAAACCCCGGATGAACAGGTCAGTACATGCATTCCTATCATTCAATATGACCTTGAACTATCACCTGATCTCCCCGTGATGGAAAAACCCCAAATATAAGTCAGTACATGCATAGGTCACGCCCGATTCACGCAGACCGGAAGTGACGTCATACACATGCGCACTCCCCGTGATGGAAAAAACCCAGCCCTAACATGTCTAAACATGATCCAAGGTCAAAGACGAGATGAAAGGATACAGGTCAGCTCAAGTGCACTCATTGACCTTTGACCTCTGTCACGTGATATGCAAATTTCCGAGGTCAAAGGTCAATAATAGTGAATATGCTCGCTGTATACTACTTGGGTGGTCAGACGAAAAATGACAAATGCCAGTCTGGAGCATTATTTAGATGACTACTTAATAATATCAGATAGCCAGACAGGATGTGCACATGCTCTGGAAATATTTTTGGAAGTATGTGAATACCTAGGCATTACAGTGGTTCAGGAGAAAACAGTCGGGCCAGTGACGTGTATACCATTTTTAGGCTTAGAAATAGATACAGTGGCCGGGCAGATTAGGGTACCCCCCGACAAGATTCAAGAAATTTGTCAAAAGATCGAGCAGGGTCTTTCCAAGACGAAACTGAAATTGCATGAAATTCAGTCGCTCGTGGGCTCTCTGAACTTTGCTTGTCGAGCAGTCGCCCCGGGTAGGCGAGACTGATAGACATAACAAGGGGAGTAACCCAGCCCCATCATTACATACGTATTACACATGGCGTGAAACAGGACTTGAGAATGTGGTTGCAATTCTTTTCCCATTTCAATGGGATAGCGGCATTTAGGAACCAATTTTGGGTGACAAATGGTCAGTTGCAATTTTTCATAGATAGGGCTGGGGGGCTCACCAAAGGGTTCGGTATCTACTTCAACGGGAAGTGTGCTCATGGCCAGTGGTCAGCTTATTGGGCAGAACTGGGGGTGACTTCCAACATCACCTTTTTGGAGTATTTTCCCATATGGGTAGCTGTCAACATTTTTGGTGAACAGCTGCGGAACAAGAAAGTAGTATTCAGATGTGATAACTCCGCTGTTGTCACCATACTCAATACTCAGACAAGTAGGTCTCCAGAGGTGATGATTTTGGTCAGGGCATTGGTATTACGGTGTTTAGAGTACAATATTCATGTGAAAGGTCAGCATGTCGCTGGACATCAAAATTTGATCACAGATGCAATCTCCCGTTTACAATGGGCCAAATTTCGACAACTGGCACCGAAGGCAGACGCCCTGCCTGTTCCAATACCAGCCGAGATGTGGCAAGTTTTCGACAAGAAGCTCTCAGATTAATCAGTGCAGCAAATTCGAAAAGCACACAAAAGGCCTACGAGAATGGTTTCAGATCATTCTACCAGTTTAGAATTAGCTATAATTTGAACCAGGTATGGCCTGTACCTCTGGACCACATTGTACAATATGTGGCATACTTGTCGCTGAAGGGTAGGGCAGCAAGTACAGTAACGGTATACTTATCAGCAATAGCATATGCCCATATGATTAGGGGATGGAATGACCCTACAAAGCATTTCGGGCTTCGCAAAATGTTGGATGGTATACGCAGAACTGACCCACGAAGAGATATTCGGGCCCCTATTACGATGGATATTTTGAAGACCATAGTTGTAGCCTTGCCCCATGTTTGTCTTTCCCAATATGAGATTGCCTTTTTCAAACTGTACGTACTGGCCCTTTTTGGTTTCATGAGAGTTGGTGAATTAGTGTTTTCCTTGCATGAATATAGAGAACGCCCTCTAAGGGTTGATGATGTGGCAGTTGACTATAGCAGGGACCCCACTTCTCTAAAAGTCAGGATTCGAGAGTCCAAGTGTGACCGGTTTGGCAGATCATTAACTCTTGTTATTGATAAACTAGATTCTAATAGAGATTCGCTATGCCCAGTGGTAGCTATGGAAAAGTGTTTGATTCAGCGTCCCATGGAAAGTCAATATTTGTTCTGCCACATGAATTCCTCGCCCTTCACAAGATACCAATTCACAGCAGTACTTCGAAAGCACTACAGTTCAGTAATGTGCCCACAGCGGCCTACAAGAGCCACAGTTTTAGAATTGGTATTTGTACAGAATGTGCTATGAAAGGTATACCATATGACCAGATACAGGCGTGGGGTAGGTGGAGCTCGCCAGTGTTTCGTAGATATATACGAATTCCAAGTCACAGAGTGCATGTTCCCCGCTGATGATGAATGTATGTGAAGGGTTAGGGTTAAGGCCCATTTCCACAGCACGCGTTTTCGCAGCGACAACCACATCCGAAAAATAACCGTCATGTTATTCAGTGGTGTAGTACTGACAGCACGCGTCAGTCGTGGCGACATCAGAACCACATTTTTGACGGGCGACAAAATTAGAACCAGGGCTATTTCAACGCGTTGTCGCTGAACTATCGACTAATCGGAGGGGATAGAAATCGTTAGCCCGGTTACGTTGAGGGGAATCCCGTCCGTTGAATGGCTGGAATGGCGAGAGTGTCGCTGTCATAACGCGTGCTGTGGAAATGCGCCAAACTGCAAAAAGTTGTGGTTTGCAGTTGTGGTTGTCGCGATGCGTGCTGTGGAAATGGGCCTTTCGGGTTATTATTCAATGCAAATGATGTTCTTTCAGAAATAGCGATATTTGGTGACCCGCTCATCTATTGGGCCCAGCGGTTTGCGTGTCAGTGTCAGCCAGACCAAGTGAACTTGGAGCTGGAGGAGATGGGGGTGCACGTTCAATGGAGGGGACAGAGGGGCATGAGAAGGGAACACTTGAAGGACACTATAGAATATAACCTGGTATCCCAGCCAGTTCCGGATGCCATAGTGATCCATCTGGGCTCAAATGATGTAGGCCACAAGCCATGTGGAGACTTATACCATGAAATCAGGGAAACGATATTGTACCTGAAATTAAGATTGCCCGTTTGTGCAATAATATGGTCAGAAATTCTACCGAGAATACAGGGAACCGACGATAGGGCAGCAAACAAGAGTAGAAAACGTGTAAATAGGGAAGCGGCCGCAGCTATTCGGGATGTGGGGGGCAGATATATCTAACATAGGGAGTTCACGTTCGTTGATACATTTTATTTTCGGCCAGATGGTACACATCTTTCCTCTGCAGGGAATTCCATCTTCTTAACAACAATACAACGTGCCTTGCGAACCTTCTTGATGTCAGACCAAACGATTTATCCTTAGTGTTGAACATCTTATAATTGACATTATTGGTCTGCCTTTTAACATAATTTACCGTACTTTTGACAGCACATTTCTGCAGCAGCTAGGGAGGGCAATCCCCCATTTGTATCTAAAATTAGAATTTGTGGGATTACAAGCACATGAAGACATGCTTGCGTGGCCGGATTCTTGCGCGCGAATGAGCAGGTTGTATGTGGGGCCCATACTTATGTGATCCGTAAGATGGGCGACAAGTCATCCTTTGTATCCATCGGAGCTTGTCAATGATTGGGCTTCAAGGGAAGCATGTTTGGGACTCGCCTGCAGGGAGTCATGGGCTCATCTGATGGTTTTCCAAGGGAGCAGGGCCAGACCATTGTTTCCAATGGGTGGCAGGTATTTACATGTAAGCTCACAACAGTAGCCTCTGATATGCCAGATACCTATTTATGGTGGTTATCAGAGGTTGCTGCACATGCTCGCACGAATCCGGTCAAATTTTTGGTGTAATTTTCTTAATAAAGCTGCGGCCGAATATCTTCCAAAATCAAATATTATCTCTATTTTCATTGTAGTTAGACGTAGGGCAATTTATGTAAATAATAACGCTTTTAGAATCTTTAATCGTAAAAGATCGTATCCTCCAGAATATCTGTGGCGCTACGATTCGTACCTGGGGCAACCCGTAACCGGAGGAAAGCGACCGTTTGAATGCCGTGTGTTTACATCCCCATAGAGTTCAAATGAACAAACACAAGCAAGGGGGGTAACCGAGATACATAATCTAGGAAGGACTCAGAGATTCATTCGGATAAATAATGATGGTTAGTGATAAGGATGTTATGAGAAGAACATCACAATGTCTTGCTAACATCTTGTCTTGCAGGAATCCGTGCTTTCATTATTTATATTTCAAATTGGAGCGGTATGCAAGAGGTGAGAAAAATTGACGTCTGGCGACTAAAAAGCAACCATGTGACTCTTGCATGAAAGCATCCCTCGGCACCTAACATTCAGACCGGAGAATACGGGGGATTCTCGGACGTAGCCTTAGTATCTCACCCGCGCTTTTACTGGAGAGAGGGAAAGAGAGAGAACTAAGGTTTACTGCAGCTGTCCATGTGGAGACTATGTGGAAACACCCCGGAATTGATGCGAATTGTTATACCAAAAAGATTGTTCGATTATTGATTCGGAAATTCTGAATAATGAATGTCATTTCAAATTTTCCCATCTTTTTAGTTGAAGAAGTGGCTTTTCGAATGTTTGCGTATCATTGAACTTTGAACGTAAAAATAACTTCCACGACGAAATTGATAACACGAGGCATTTTTTTTGTTAGAGTATATTACAGGAATCTGAAAATTCAAATATTTTTAGAAAGGATGAGTGAATAGCTTTTGGAAAATATATAACTCGTTTTGGGAAGTTTACTTATTGTAATTTAATGGAGCCAAAACTGATAAATCGTCGAAAATCTTATCCCTAGGTATCCCAGAACCTTTATGGAAATCTGAAGAATTTCACAGCATTGTACTACAATACCGTTTGTTTTTTTGAGAATAATTTTTCCGTTGAAACAAGATTGCAAACAGGCAAAAATGCGCACCAAGAAACCAAGATTCATTTCTCGTATTTTCTGGAAAATTTGACAAAACTGCCGATTGAATAGCGAAGTATATTCCTCAAACTACACGATTCTCATTCGTTTCTACAGATTCATATTAAACAGCTGTGTGCTAGCCGGACATATTATCTCAGGATGTATCTGGCAATCTGATACTTCTGCTCGTGGCTCCATTCTCCATTATGACACTGTCTTTCCCTTGTATGGTCCCAGGCTGGGAATAATAAACTGTTTCAACAGAATCAAAGAATACAGCTTTATACAGGTCGAACTTTATAACTTGGAATGTATTTGGCAACCGACTGTTGATGCTCGTGGCTATATTCCCAAATGGGGCACTGTCTTCCACTGTATCGTCCCAGGCTAGGCATAATAAAACAGTAGTGGATAGCCTGATGGGATAAATGAGATTTAGCTTAGATAAGAGCAGTTCTAATGAGTATTTGAATATCTATTCAGCTGCACAATATCTTCGTGAGAGACTTTCTCCGTATCGACCTGATAAATAACAGCATACCCTGACGTTTGATCTTGTCTTTCCCGTACATAAAGATCTGTCCCAAGATATTTGCCCGATCGCGATGAAATTTTGCACACACTATCCCAGTAATCAAGCAGCTGTGTATCAAGGATTATCCTGTAGGTGCATTTGTGCGCTATTGAGCGTGCGCAAACTGGAACTCGGTCAAATTTGGTAATTTACACAGATTAATTTCATCACACATTCAACATGTTCACTGAGTGTCTCGACGACCAGTAATAGTTAAAATCGCGTGTAACCATCACAACACTGTATCACATTCCGACATCTAGCTCGCATCGTGTTGACGATGGCAGTTGGAAAATGTCAAAATGTCGATCGCCCAGTCCCGAAATTTATTCGCGTGGTTGTGCATCCAGGACATGACACACTCCACAAGAAATTCATGCGTTTTCACATGACCTGCATCATGTAATGTTTTGTCCAACATGGTCAACAAAAACGGTCGTATACACGAAAAGCCCATATCACTTGGGACTGGGCGATGACATTTTGACATTTTCAAACTGCCATCAACAACACGATGCAAGCTCGTTGTCGGAATGCGATACAGTGTCGTGGTGATTACACACGTTTTTAACGATCACTGGTCGTCGAGACACACAGTGAACATGTTGAATGTGTGATGAAATGAACATTTACCACTGAAAAATCTGGTTGAATCTGTTTGTGTAATTTTTAAAATGCGACCGAGTCCCAGTTTGCGCATGCTCATTAGAACACAACTGCAACTGCAGGATAATCCTTGAATACACCGTGTCGGCTTGATAACTGGGATAGTATGTGCAAAATTTCATCCCGATCGGGCAAATATCTTGGGATATTATCAAACAACGCTTTGGGGGAAACTTACTTTTGTTGCACTGTTTTTATGGTGCCATATATATATATATATATATATATGCTAATATATATATCATATATATTTATAAATCCATTGAGAGATTTCTGTACATGTACATGTAGCTCTGTTATGATTGACTCGATTAAGCACGCATGAAGGTTATTGGCTATTTTCTTTTCTATACATATCCAATATGGACACCAGCGCCCTATTCTCACTGCTGATTATCGGTACTAAAAACAAATCTGTTTCAAACGATGGAACTTCAGGTTATCGTACATGCCACGATTGTGAACTACATCAAACGTTGTCAATTGGATTCTTCCCGGCTCCTAACATGTAAATTAGCATGTGTAAATCCAGCGGCAAAGGGAGTTACTCTTCCAACACCAACTGGAAAAAGGCTAAAACTGTGCTAAGTAACTACCCTGAGGTAGATTTACTTGTTTCAAGTTTCACACACCGTTACGATATTTGACACTCAAGAAAATATGCCTTTACTATCTCTCGCAATCATTCATCTGCTATGCATATTTCGGAACAATCTTATTTCTGACAAACTCTCGCAGTTACAATTTCAGGAAGCGCTGTCTCTAGCCCCTTGACTCAATCGCTCGTCGCACCCAATACCCTGTCTGTTGTTCTTCTGAATCTTAATTGAAAGTATACAAGCGCGCATGACAAGTATATAGAGATTTCCTCATTAACACTGGTCAGTGTGCCAGTAAGGCATTCCTCATCTCATCGTCACAGTTGGTTTCCGTCAAAGCATTCTTGCATTTCAACAAGTATGCACCCTCCATAGCTTATACATTCGTATCGACTATCAGTTATGCGCACAATTTCGCTGCGGTACACGATCCTGCGCAGTTATTCCTTGCCAAAAAGCTACTTACGGGCATGTCAAAATTACACGGCCGGATACCAGATTGCCCATAACTAAGGATATCCTCTATAAGATATTTTATGCTATACCCCACATCGTATCCATGTAATTCTTTTGCGAGCAATGGCCTTGGTAGAATTTCATGCATTCTTACGCGTTAGTGAATTGACAGATCGTTCAGAACAAGACTGCAATAGCAATGTTCTTTCATACAACGATGTCTCTTTCTCCGATCAATCTGGCCGGTTACAAAGCATGCACATTATTATCCGCTACTTCAAGCACAACATATCCCATAAACCAGTTCATTTGTCCAGTTCTAGCAATCCGTGCTTATTTTCGGTTACATATTTTACATCCGAGGCCGGGGCCCTGTTTCAGAGGATGCGACCATTTTTGCTGCCTATTTCTCAGCTCATGTGAAAAAAGGAATCTCTTTAATCGGCGGCATTGACCCTCTTTAATAGGCCATAGCTTTCGCATTGGCGCCGCCACTTCATCTTCAGCAGCAGTAATCTCGAATAACATATTCAAAAATGTGTGGATGGAAGTCTAACGCTATAGTAGTATGACACATTTCACTTGGTAGCTATGTATTGTCCAGTCACAGGTTTCGTTGTATGGTAGCCCCGACGAATTTATTGCATATATAAGGATCTGGTCCAACTTGAACCAGTTTGGCAAAGGTCAGTCAGGGGCTGCCGTGCTATCTGAATCAGTTATATATGAATATTTTCTAATATTTACTGTATACTTAACACCAAGAAAAAAACTTAAAAAACATTCAAAATTTCGGATCGAAAATTCGTCAAAAATTGACCACATTTTGGTTCTGACGTAGCTGTAACGTCATTATGGCGGCCATCTTGGATTATTTTGCATTTCTCGCTAGACCTTTGCCAACACTATTCGTGTGGAAATTTTCAGACTCTTACCCCGAAGGATGGCGAATATATGATGTTTTGAAAATCGTTCGGATAAAAATTGCCATTTATAGGCCCAAAATGGCCCCGGGCCCCTAATGGGCCACATATTGCCTCCTGGGCCTCGAAATCGGGGGCACCCCTTCTGATATTGTTCTCGGTGCCTCTGACGACACGTGTGCCAAATTTGGTGCTTTGTTCCACTCTGTCACGATAAAGTGAAAATCTGGCCTTAAGCCACCGGACTATAAGTCATACATAAACTGTACCTTGCAAGTGTGGCGTAGATGCCTGGTACAGTAATTAGGGAGTAATATTCTGTTAAATTTTAACATTAATATATATTGTGGGAAGTTTTAGCTTCTCGTACCGGGGTTTTAATGTGCAAGCCAACGGGCATGTGATAAATGCTGGTAGAGTGGATAAACCTTGTTGATATCTGATCTATTCTCGAAGCGGAATGTGTTGCTCCAGGCGATGCAAAAATTTTGAGAAGTGCATACCCCATGTAAAGTACATTTTTGTTATTGCTGCCAGTCAACAGCTATGATGAGCATTGGTTTGTTATCCAGGTTTACCCATTAACCAAGATGGAGAATGTGAAAGAAGTGGAAAGCCAAAGTCCATATGAGAGAT
The DNA here is from genome assembly GCA_036873755.1 of Hanleya hanleyi. Classification (NCBI taxonomy): domain Eukaryota; kingdom Metazoa; phylum Mollusca; class Polyplacophora; order Lepidopleurida; family Hanleyidae; genus Hanleya; species Hanleya hanleyi. Next base: position 185 of record JAVTVY010010316.1, on the reverse strand, counting down.
CGAGTTTCCTTTCTCGTACACTATTTTGGTAAGAACTGTTTACTTTATTGAGTAATGATATTATAATATTTCTGAAATGAAAAACGGTGGCTTGGGATTCTAGGTGGAAATTAATGATAATGTCTTAAAAAATTGCGTTCATGTTTATATATATATATATTTCCTTGAAAACGGAAGATTCATCT
>JAVTVY010010315.1:0-48691 GCA_036873755.1 Hanleya hanleyi | reverse complement strand
CTGTTTATGAAAGCTGATTATGACTAAAACACAAATTATCAGGGTGAACCAGCTTATCTCATTTTGTACAGTAATCAAAGGTCTTAGTCATCGGTAACAGATACACGATGACTATAACCATCTATATAATGCCTTTGGTTCATGACTTAAATGACTTCACAGTTCGGGATGAAGTTACATGTACTTCTTTTCAATGTCTCCACATCCTATTTGGTAAAAGGATGGTAATTAATGGATTCAAGGGAGGCACTGATGACACAAACTCTTGAAAATATAATGTTAGGGACACTCAGGAACCCCATTGGTGGGTCTTATTCCTTTTTACAACTGGGACACCAAGGGTAGGGTCGTATACCTTTTTACACCTGGGACACCAAGGGCGGGGTCCTATTCTTTTTCACACCTGGGACACAAAGGGTGGGGTCTTATTCTTTTTTACACCTAAGACACCATGCAAGGTTGGGGTCCTATTCCTTTTTAAAACCTGGGAAAACCCCAGTTAGTCACCTCAATTCTGACAAGCTGTCTGAGAAGCTGAGTCCTTTATATTCTTATCATGACCTGGGATGTGCACAACAACACCTCAGGTCAATTTCGGAGAGCCCCACGGGGCAAACGGTTGTGGAAAGAAAAAGCAGAATTATAGTGTAAGAACTTGTGGCATGCCTAGAGTGTTAACTCAAGTGTGAAGATTGAAACTGTGAGTGAATACTCGTTTCAGGTACCGAGGTTCAATTGCATATCAAGAGTGATATCATAATGTATGTGCTCACGGATGGGGTTATTGAGGTGTATAAGTATAAATGTGGTCAATGGGCATGTCAACTTATCCCATGCCCAATCAAATTACCGAATCGTCAAACTACACATCTTTTATGACCTTATTTGGCCATCTTGACCTTTATCAACAAGAACATCAATGCAACCTCACCTGCAAATTTCTGTTAGTCAAAGTTTGTTTTTCTTCCCATGCTACAGCATGGAGGCATATGATTTTGATCAGTGATAAACAAAATTTGACTACCCAGAAATATGCAGGCGAAGCTCTGATCATGTCATGCTGTGCATTCTGCCTGATACCAATATCAAGAAGTCTCCATTTTGCTTAGAAATTCCAAGGAGTGTGCATAGATTAATGACAGGAAATCCTAAATGATACAGTGTTAGAATTCTGGTGCAATATATACATCAACTCTTGAAAGGTCGATAAAACACAAAATCTTCTGGTGATTTAACAGCCCTCCAAATATTATACCAAGAATCCATTTAATTCACCAGTACAGCCTTGAGCTGCCAAACTTGGCAATATTTAATGATGAACCCGCCGTTTAAGTGGCGCCGTGACTTAGTTCTTAAATGTTGTATGCGCCCATATATCCAAGAAAAGTTAAACCAGCCCATTCCAACAGGAATTATTTCACGATCACAGCCATTATCAGAGAAATACATTGTTAACCTACCGATAATCACATAAATCAATCGTCTTCATCCAAAACATGCTTATCTAGTATCCATCACGCACAAACTTCAAAGTACATTCCACATGTATGATTATCATGATTGCTATCTACTGAACTTGAATATTTCTAAGCTCATACCGCAGTGTCACAAAAATCAAACGATTTGCAACCGGATCATCCATCCAGACAAATCAGCTGGGAAAAAAGAGGCAAGTTTTCCTGTTGGCATTTATCAAATTCTGCTTCATTATCTCTCCGTTTAATCTCCATCTGAGAAAGCATAATTTATCTCAGATGCCAGTGTATGTATGACATCTTACTGAGCATGGTTATTGTCAAAATCTAATAATTACATATGCTTCAATTAGTACATGGGGCAACAGACCGAAGAAAAATTGTGGTCAACATCTTGGAAATCACAGAACTGAGTCATTACGTGTGATGTGGTATGGTATTTTGTATATCAAAAAGTTATATAGCAAACTACAATGGTTCAAGGGGGCATTCGAGCGAGGGGGAAGGGGGGTCTTACACTTGGGAATCTTTTCCATGTACACTGGGTTAAATTTTGTATATGGGGGGGGGGGGGGAATAACAAAAATCAAATTTTTTTGCATACGTAATACATGAATGGCCCCCAGGAGAAACAGCATATTATACCCAGCAGTGGAAAATAGTAAGGACTGGCTAAAATCGAAGTTCAGGATTTTTATGGTTTCTGTTTCACTAATTTTCTTTAACCTTTCCAGTATGAGAGCAGTAAAATCTCAGAATGGTCAGATTACTGACCCTGGATGAATCGAGTCACTTTGTTACATCTTTTCATTTATGAACAAGTGAGAAATGACTACATTGTAGTCAAAACCTGCAGCTGTGAAGGAAATACAGTGAAATACATATCAGCAGAGGGAATGATCTTTAATTAAATGAGTCCCAAATCATGTATGTCAGCAAAGAAAAGATGTTCATATTGGCATCTGAATTTAAGGATTATATATGTTCCATACCAATTGTCATTTCTGCAAGATAAACAAGATAATTTGGTGGAAGTTGTTCATGCAGTTATCTCCCTTACTCCTAGAATGTAATTGAGATGTTTGTATGTTTAATGATGCATGATCTATAATTCAGTACCATGCACCATTAATCCTTAACACAGCAAGGAAGCAGTCGGAGATTGCTCAATTGTATGCCCCCCCCCCCCCCTTCCGCTTTAATCCGACACTGCCCCGCCATTGTTCTGTATTGGTCGGTGGAGGCCTAATTTGGATAATTATAAAAATTCTGTTTGTCACTTTTTTTCAGCATGCCTCGCATAATACATATTCCAAGTATCGACCAACAAGTAATAATACAATGTTTTGATGCAAGACGGTCGCCAGGGCTTTCGCCAAATCCGAAAATGTGACCTGGTTATGAGACCTCCATTCCTTGGGAGTATATTGTGGTGAAATTATGAAGCGATCAGTGAACTTTGAATTTTGCACCCAATTCACTCTTTTTGGGGCAATTTCATACTTCAGGTCCTATGTGGTCTGCTTTGGATTGTAGAATATTAAACATTTATAAACAATGTTAGTATTTGTAACCAAATCAAACCTGCTTTTGCTATGCCTTATCTCCCTTTAGGAAGAATCCTACAAATAGTTAAAAACGAAAAGTTGTCTCCCCTTAGGGAGCTCTCTCAGCCCAGCTAGGTTACTTAAGCTCTGCCCAATCCATAATCTCCCTCTTTCTCACTCTTATAGCCCGAGACGTGTGGTGTGCAAGGCCGTGGAGTGAGGGGCAGGATGGGAGGGTAATCAAAGCAAAAGCAGGTTTGATTTGGTTACAAATACTAACATTGTTTATAAATGTTTAATATTTGTGACCCAAATCTACACCTGCTTTTGCTATGCCTCACTACCAACATAAGGAGGTGGGCACCTCGGCCTTGTTGTAGTTCCAATAGCAGGCTGAGTAACCGCTGAGATGATCACGGACATGGCACACTAGTACTCGACAAGAGGGACCCTGGTCGGTGACGCTGTGGGTAGTCATGGAGTAATCATAATAGATAGCTGAATGTACTCATCCATGTAGCCGTGATCGTGGATGTGGTGCACAATTTTACCCCCAATGAAGGAACTCGGGCCGGTGGCGCTGTGAGTATTCGAGTAGTAATCAGTGTATGACGAGAAGTGGTCATGTTTGTCCCGCCAACATTGCATACAAGGTGCCCATCTTATACCACTCTTTAGTCCACACGCCGTCTTACGTCAACTCTCTGTACTTTAGTCCTTGTTGCTGACACTGGTAAACCTGAAAGTAGTACTCACGAATGTGTCAGTTCTTGTAAGATGACTTGTGAGTTGACAGCAGCTGCCTCTCTTGAGATGATCTAGTAAGTTGGTCATAATTGCCCTCATGCACCAAACTCTCTGTACTTTAAACTTGAAACTGACACAAAGTATACCTAAAAACCAATACTCACCCTTGTGTCAGGTCTTGAAAGATGTCTTGTGAGTTGGCAACAGGCTGACCTGTTGAGGTGATCATGTAATAAGGAGGTGATTATGTGATGATGCCGTAAGCTGGCTGACTGTATAGGCTTACAGCACACTAAAACTCACCCAAAGAGAACCCGGGTCGAAGACGCTGAGGGTACTCGTGGATTAAAATCAAAAACTTGATTGTAAATGTGGTACACAATACTCAATAGAAGGAAAAACCCAGGTCGTGGAGACGCAGTGGGTGTATTAATAACCATGCCTAAACCATACTCACCAATGAGACGGGTCTTGTAAGTTGGCTGACTGACTGACCTATTGAGGTGATCATGTAATATGGTGGACATATGAAATGGCTGATTAGATGTGATGTTGCAGCAAGCTGGCTGATTGACGGACTTGCTGCGCTGAACGAAGATACCCCCCCCCCCCTCTTTTTTGAAAGTTACTGGACCACGTGCTGGGCAGCCACCAGCGGCCCAAGCGTGGTCACTCTATCTGATTGTACTGACATATCTCTCAGATAGAAATCAGTGAACGTAGAATTTGCCGTCCATGCACAGGACTGGACAATGTTATGAAGGGATAAGTTCTTCCATAAGGGCCATGATGTAGCGATGGCACGAATTTCATCGGAAGAAGCAGAGGACAAAAGTGGGGGGCGTCAATGGCAAGTTGATATGTCCACTTAATGGTCTTCTTCAACCAAGAAGCAATAGTATTCTTGGTAATGTCACGCACTGCGGATGGCTGAAGAGACAGGAATAATAGACGACGAGAACCCCGACCAGGATCGGTACGAGTGAGATAGTGATGTATGGCTCGTACAGGGCATACCAGTAGGTCATCCTCAATGTCACGAACAAAGTCTGATAAAGCAGGGATGGAGTACAAACGTTGAGCAGACGGACCTTGGCGCACAGCCTCATTCTTGGCGATGAACTCAGGGACGGGACGAAAGGAAAATGCGAGACCAATCCGCCGTCCAGGTCAGAGATGATCTTTCCAGAGCGGGAAGATCAGAAACTCTAGACATTCTGAGAGGACCGAGATTTTATAAATCCTTGACTTGAATCGTAACTATCAGTGGGAATCAGCTCCTACCAGTAGATAATGCTCATCCTAGAGACAGATTTTGAATTAGGGAACCACGTAGGGAATACACTTCACCAAATACTAAGTTGGCAGGACCATGTTGATATGGTCTGTGACAAGATATCTACCAAACTTGGTAACCTCTACAGATACTGACATACCGAAGCCAAAATTATTTATATATTATAATGCATATATTCTCCCTCGTATGACAATCTGGAGAAATGCAACTGCGTCCCAGATGAACAGTGTACAAACTATGAAAATGTACTGCCCGAATCATTCTGAATTCCCACTATTTAACTCCCACAATAACTCTTCAGCGAGAGCTTCAATGGATCAGCAAACCTGACAGAATAGTATATCAACATGAGGGTGAGACTCACAAAACCCCTCGGCTTCCCCCAAGCAATTCATAAATATGCCGAGAATGTGCAGCGTATTATGGCTATACTAATCATCCAGAATTGTCCTTTTTAGAAAATATCATTAATTCTGCACATATAACAGCTACATTCAAGTATATATATCACAAAATCATATCTACAATGCAGATTAATACACAAAAAGGACTCATAACTCTGTAAATTAAGGGCCGAGACGAATAATTTTTTGTAGGCTTGTAGAATACAAGTTTCCAAAATTTGGTAGCAGTATTGAGCACAGTGCTTCAGATATAACCAGTTACATTCAAGCATACCCAAGACTATTACATCCAAAAAGGGGCATAACTCCATAAAATAAGGGCAGAGACGATGGGTTTTTTGGGTACATTTCTAGAATACAACTGGATAAATAAGTTTCAAAAATTTAGCACCTGTACTGAACACGGATCTGCAGATATAACTTGTACATTCAATTACAGATCACAAAATCGGAGATTATCACATCCAAGAGGAGCATAACTCAATAAAATATGGGCCAAGACAACTAATTTTTTTGTAGGCATCTAGACTACAACTGGATAAAAAAGGTTCCTCATAAATCTGGTAGCTGTACCAAACACAGTTAAATATACATAACTGGTTACATTCAAGCACATATCACAAAATCAGAGATAACTGCACCTGAAAAGGGGCATAAAATAAGAGCCGAGGTGAGTAATTTTTTGTTGGCTTTTAGAATACAACAATATAAATAAGTTTCCAAAATATAGTAGCTATATCAAACACAGTTCTGCAGATATAGTTGGTTACATTCAAGCATATAGGACAGAAATAGAAATTAATATGTATCTGTAAAGGCATTAATAAACTCTGTAAAATATGGGCCGAGGGGCCATTTTCGATATAGGCGTCTGACTTAGCACTAGATAAATAAGTGTTCAAAATTTGGTGGTTGTGTCTCAAGCAGTTTTGCCTAGAATGCGGTAACGGATGGACGGACGGACGTACATGGCGATGACAATACCCGAGGCCAAAATGGCCGAGGGGTAAAAACCAACCTTCATGTACAAAATCGTCAATCAGCAATGTCCCTCATACATTAATAATCTATTTAAATATGTAAATGAAGTTACAAGAAACCCCGGGTCCACTGCAAATAACAAATTGTACCTAATCCTCAACCCACTGTCATGCTATATGATGCAAAGCTTGAACTATTCAGGAGCAAAGTTGTGGATATTACAGCATCTCCCTCCCTTGGGATATTCAAGTCCAGAATGATGAAGTCTTTAATCAGCATGCCATAATATTGAGTAACATATCCTCCTTTCTTGTTAAGATTTGTCTTATATGTGTGTTCAGCTGTAATTATGATGGTTGATTTCTTTGCAATTGTCTTGTTGTTAGAGGGCCTCAGGGAAGAACAGTTTTTCAAACTGACTATCTTTGTAAACCCTCAGAAAAAACAGTTATATATATATATAATTGTTTCAAACAGCTATTACAAAATTTGAATCGACCAATCAACTGCGGATAGAGTAATAAAGCAGTGTAAACATGTCAGTAATGACCAATGTGCCTTATTTCTGAATAATCTGCTAAGTATTAAATTTATTTCCTGGAATAAATATTGCCAGTTTTGGCATCATCTTGGGCCAACAGAATGAATGAAATACAATCTTATCTTATCAGGTACCAATGTATATTATTTGGTCAGACTAGAAATACAACACTGTATCAGTCTTTTGAATTTTCAAGATCACCTACTTTGTATATACGGTTAACAGCACAAACCAATATTTAAGGCGCATATTTAAGACACTACTTTACCAAATTTGAGCAAACTGTGAAGGCTATTTAATTATATTGCAAATGTACTGGGGCCACCTACAAGTTTATTTGTGTTTGCTGTAACGAACTTGTAAAATGTTGGGTGCATGGGTAGGTGGGTAGGTGGGTAGGTAGGTAGGTAGGTAGGTTCAAAAAAGAATTTCTTATAAATTCTTGAAATATCACTCCTTTTGTATAATACTTCACACAATTAAAAAAAAAAACATGAAAAACAAAATTGCTAAGCCAACCTTTTTTAAAAAAATCATGTTCATCAAAGTCCATGGATAGGAAAGGTTACAAGAAATGCAAAAATTCATTATCAATGGCCTAGTATTTGCTTGGTATCAATTCATTCTCAAGGGAGTACAGTCATTTCCCTGCTTCTTATTTCTCCCATATTAAAGGCAGGCCTGGAGGAATGAACAGTAAATGTGTCCATGAAGGCACAACAATGATATTTCAGAATGCCATTGCATTGAATGGAAATACTTCCTGTTAACTGGAAAGCTGGCCCCCTTTTTATAGATATCTAATCTTGTGAGATCACAAACTGTGCCATTTGTGAATATATGGTAACCCCTGCAAATAATTCAATCACAGGAAGTGAACTTTCCCACCATGAAATATGGGCGTAATCAAGTTGACAAAATGGTTCATAATCATGAATACAACCCATTTTTTTTCTCTTATTTCAATGATTTTAGAGGATGATCAAGCGGATTGAATTTTGTCTCAAAGATGGAGGTGATTGCATTTTGATAGGGGGATTAAATTGTAAGAAAGATTACCATACCAAACATCCTCTAACGCATGTATTTCAATCACAGGAAGTACATCTTGTCTCACCCGAAGATTACTGGGATCATCAAATATATTAGTATGGAAAGTTGATAAAAAGGTTCTCCTACATTTAGGAGCTAATCAACTTTATTGAATGAATTATACACCAAACTAGATCATGGTATGAACCTTTGTTGTTCTGGTGATTCTGTCATACAGGTCATGGTGTATCAGCTATCTCCCTCAGCAACAAAACAAGAGAAAGCAGAAACATTGGAAAACAATGAGGGTTTGTGATATACAAGTCTGAATATAAAACTGTTTGGTAATGATCCATTTGGCAAAGGTTTATGAGCAGATGAAAACACTGAAGTAATACTATACATACAATGATAGATTCATGCACCTATACCAATCCTGCCTATTATAGGCCTGTAGTACCATGATCTTTAAAAAGAGACAGATGGTAGCTGGACACCAGCTGTTTTCTTCAGTCCTGGTCATAGAATTGGCAGTCACAGGTGAGGCAGGTTACCTTGACTTTATTTGATATGCATTATTGATATCACCGTATATGAATGCTCAGTGTAACACAAGATATGTGAGAATAAATGAACATGGTAACTTGAAGAAAATCCTGACCTGACCCTTTGACCTTTTGACCCAAACATCCATGTCAATGGGCTTTATTTGGATGGTCTGCTGGGGTAACAAATTACATACCTGTGAATTTTGACATAGAATGGTGAAGGTTTATTCAAGATATTATGCAGAAATTTTTCAGTGTTGATCAGATTTGAGGGTGCCATACTGTGGCCTTGAACATTTGACACCCAAAATTGATAGGCTTCATTCAAATCACATGGGGAGCATGTGACATTTCGTAAAGATCGATAAAGTGTGGTTCAAGATATCGTGTGGACAAGTTCTATCTTTGCAAACAGATAGTGTAGTTCAAGATACCGTGTGGACAAGTTCCATCTTTACAAACAGATAAAAGAAATGCCAACGAATGAAAGAGAGAAGGACAAGGCAAAAACTGACACAATCAACTAGGGCGAAAAATCCATTTACATCCACTTGTGTCTCGTGTGTACCAGGTCTTACATGGCTGGTGTGTTATCAGGCCTTTAAGAAGATATACTGATGTTCAAGAGCCAAACAACACATTATTACCGCAATGCATCATTTGTTCCAATCAAATTAACTTTAATAGACATTAAGACTTCCTGGTAATAGTGTATTGTATAAGGGCACAGTGTACAACAATGTAAGTGAGAACTGTTATCAGAGTCAGGGTAGAACTCCCTGTGGACCGGCTATGTTTGCCAGCCTTGCAAGGAATCCAATAGTCTATTCCAAGGAGAAATATTGACAGTCCACTTGAGCGAGTAGGTATGATCATAGGTGATCACACTGGGTAAGCAGATACAATGTAGATCGTGATTAGCCGATTTGACAGATGAACAGGAATAAACGTCATAAATATTCAGGCTGTGAACGTGAGGCGAATGCCTACGATATACGGTCCGATTCTATGACCAGTTATCTCACGCACATGATCCACACGCAATGCTGTAGCATGATGTACATGATATAGAACTCCCGATGGGTGAGATATCCACGCGAGGATGGGGAACTGTTCTATTCGACACGCTATTGATCATAATCTATCGAACTCTGCTAAATCTCCTTTTTTTTCTCTTTCACCACCTGAGCTTATAAACAGTTTTATATTTCATCTTCATTAAATCTCTTCCCACCATGTTTTTTTTACTTCCAAATCCATTTTTTTTAGCTAATCCAAAAGAGTGACTGTTATACAGTGATAGCTTATCATTACACGATCTAGGTATATATACCTGTATAAACATCAGTGAACTATATCATCAGCTAAATTGCTTTTTCATGTAGGGTCCTATGGTGTAACTGTTTATGAAAGCTGATTATGACTAAAACACAAATTATCAAGGGAGGCACTGATGACACAAACTCTTGAAAATATAATGTTAGGGACACTTAGGAACCCCATTGGTGGATCTTATTCCTTTTTACAACTGGGACACCAAGGGTAGGGTCGTATACCTTTTTACACCTGGGACACCAAGAGCGGGGGTCCTATTCTTTTTTACACCTGGGACACAAAGGGTGGGGTCTTATTCTTTTTTACACCTAGGACACCATGCAAGGGTGGGGTCCTATTCCTTTTTACACCTGGGACACCAAGGTTGGGGTCCTATTCCTTTTTAAAACCTGAGAAAACCCCAGTTAGTCACCTCAATTCTGACAAGCTGTCTGAGAAGCTGAGTCCTTTATATTCTTACCATGACCTGGGATGTGCACAACAACACCCCAGGTCAATCTCGGAGAGCCCCACGGGGCAAACGGTTGTGGAAAGAAAAAGCAGAATTATAGTGTAAGAACTTGTGGCATGCCTAGAGTGTTAACTTAAGTGTGAAGATTGAAACTGTGAGCGAATACTCGTTTCATGTACCGAAGTTCAATTGCATATCAAGAGTGATATCATAATGTATGTGCTCACGGATGGGGTTATTGAGGTGTATAAGTATAAATGTGGTCAGTGGGCATGTCAACTTATCCCATGCCCAATCAAATTACCGAATCGTCAAACTACACATCTTTTATGACCTTATTTGGCCATCTTGACCTTTATCAACAAGAACATCAATGCAACCTCACCTGCAAATTTCTGTTAGTCAAAGTTTGTTTTTCTTCCCATGCTACAGCATGGAGGCATATGATTTTGATCAGTGATAAACAAAATTTGACTACCCAGAAATATGCAGGCGAAGCTCCGATCATGTCATGCTGTGCATTCTGCCTGATACCAATATCAAGAAGTCTCCATTTTGCTTAGAAATTCCAAGGAGTGTGCATAGATTAATGACAGGAAATCCTAAATGATACAGTGTTAGAATTCTGGTGCAATATATACGTCAACTCTTGAAAGGTCGATAAAACACAAAATCCTTTGGTGATTTAACAGCCCTCCAAATACTATACCAAGAATCCATTTAATTCACCAGTACAGCCTTGAGCTGCCAAACTTGGCAATATTTAATGATGAACCCGCCGTTTAAGTGGCGCCGTGACTTAGTTCTTAAATGTTGTATGCGCCCATATATCCAAGAAAGGTTAAACCAGCCCATTCCAACAGGAATTATTTCACGATCACAGCCATTATCAGAGAAATACATTGTTAACCTACCGATAATCACATAAATCAATCGTCTTCATCCAAAACATGCTTATCTAGTATCCATCACGCACAAACTTCAAAGTACATTCCACATGTATGATTATCATGATTGCTATCTACTGAACTTGAATATTTCTAAGCTCATACCGCAGTGTCACAAAAATCAAACGATTTGCAACCGGATCATCCATCCAGACAAATCAGCTGGGAAAAAAGAGGCAAGTTTTCCTGTTGGCATTTATCAAATTCTGCTTCATTATCTCTCCGTTTAATCTCCATCTGAGAAAGCATAATTTATCTCAGATGCCAGTGTATGTATGACATCTTACTGAGCATGGTTATTGTCAAAATCTAATAATTACATATGCTTCAATTAGTACATGGGGCAACAGACCGAAGAAAAATTGTGGTCAACATCTTGGAAATCACAGAACTGAGTCATTACGTGTGATGTGGTATGGTATTTTGTATATCAAAAAGTTATATAGCAAACTACAATGGTTCAAGGGGGCATTCGAGCGAGGGGGAAGGGGGGTCTTACACTTGGGAATCTTTTCCATGTACACTGGGTTAAATTTTGTATATGGGGGGGGGGGGGGAATAACAAAAATCAAATTTTTTTGCATACGTAATACATGAATGGCCCCCAGGAGAAACAGCATATTATACCCAGCAGTGGAAAATAGTAAGGACTGGCTAAAATCGAAGTTCAGGATTTTTATGGTTTCTGTTTCACTAATTTTCTTTAACCTTTCCAGTATGAGAGCAGTAAAATCTCAGAATGGTCAGATTACTGACCCTGGATGAATCGAGTCACTTTGTTACATCTTTTCATTTATGAACAAGTGAGAAATGACTACATTGTAGTCAAACCCTGCAGCTGTGAAGGAAATACAGTGAAATACATATCAGCAGAGGGAATGATCTTTAATTAAATGAGTCCCAAATCATGTATGTCAGCAAAGAAAAGATGTTCATATTGGCATCTGAATTTAAGGATTATATATGTTCCATACCAATTGTCATTTCTGCAAGATAAACAAGATAATTTGGTGGAAGTTGTTCATGCAGTTATCTCCCTTACTCCTAGAATGTAATTGAGATGTTTGTATGTTTAATGATGCATGATCTATAATTCAGTACCATGCACCATTAATCCTTAACACAGCAAGGAAGCAGTCGGAGATTGCTCAATTGTATGCCCCCCCCCCCCCCTTCCGCTTTAATCCGACACTGCCCCGCCATTGTTCTGTATTGGTCGGTGGAGGCCTAATTTGGATAATTATAAAAATTCTGTTTGTCACTTTTTTTCAGCATGCCTCGCATAATACATATTCCAAGTATCGACCAACAAGTAATAATACAATGTTTTGATGCAAGACGGTCGCCAGGGCTTTCGCCAAATCCGAAAATGTGACCTGGTTATGAGACCTCCATTCCTTGGGAGTATATTGTGGTGAAATTATGAAGCGATCAGTGAACTTTGAATTTTGCACCCAATTCACTCTTTTTGGGGCAATTTCATACTTCAGGTCCTATGTGGTCTGCTTTGGATTGTATAATATTAAACATTTATAAACAATGTTAGTATTTGTAACCAAATCAAACCTGCTTTTGCTATGCCTTATCTCCCTTTAGGAAGAATCCTACAAATAGTTAAAAACGAAAAGTTGTCTCCCCTTAGGGAGCTCTCTCAGCCCAGCTAGGTTACTTAAGCTCTGCCCAATCCATAATCTCCCTCTTTCTCACTCTTATAGCCCGAGACGTGTGGTGTGCAAGGCCGTGGAGTGAGGGGCAGGATGGGAGGGTAATCAAAGCAAAAGCAGGTTTGATTTGGTTACAAATACTAACATTGTTTATAAATGTTTAATATTTGTGACCCAAATCTACACCTGCTTTTGCTATGCCTCACTACCAACATAAGGAGGTGGGCACCTCAGCCTTGTTGTAGTTCCAATAGCAGGCTGAGTAACCGCTGAGATGATGACGGACATGGCACACTAGTACTCGACAAGAGGGACCCTGGTCGGTGACGCTGTGGGTAGTCATGGAGTAATCATAATAGATAGTTGAATGTACTCATCCATGTAGCCGTGATCGTGGATGTGGTGCACAATTTTACCCCCAATGAAGGAACTCGGGCCGGTGGCGTTGTGAGTATTCGAGTGGTAATCAGTGTATGACGAGAAGTGGTCATGTTTGTCCCGCCAACATTGCATACAAGGTGCCCATCTTATACCACTCTTTAGTCCACACGCCGTCTTACGTCAACTCTCTGTACTTTAGTCCTTGTTGCTGACACTGGTAAACCTGAAAGTAGTACTCACGAATGTATCAGTTCTTGTAAGATGACTTGTGAGTTGACAGCAGCTGCCTCTCTTGAGATGATCTAGTAAGTTGGTCATAATTGCCCTCATGCACCAAACTCTCTGTACTTTAAACTTGAAACTGACACAAAGTATACCTAAAAACCAATACTCACCCTTGTGTCAGGTCTTGAAAGATGTCTTGTGAGTTGGCAACAGGCTGACTGTTGAGGTGATCATGTAATAAGGAGGACATGTGATTAGCTGTGATGATGCCGTAAGCTGGCTGACTGTATAGGCTTACAGCACACTAAAACTCACCCAAAGAGAACCCGATGAACTCAGGGACGGGACGAAAGGAAAATGCGAGATCAATCCGCCGTCTAGGTCAGAGATGATCTTTCCAGAGCGTGAAGATCAGAAACTCTAGACATTCTGAGAGGACCGAGATTTTATAAATCCTTGACTTGAATCGTAACTATCAGTGGGAATCAGCTCCTACCAGTAGATAATGCTCATCCTAGAGACAGATTTGGAATTAGGGAACCACATAGGGAATACACTTCACCATATACTAAGTTGGCAGGACCATGTTGATATGGTCTGTGACTACCAAACTTGGTAACCTCTACAGATACTGACATACCGAAGCCAAAATTATTTATATATTATAATGCATATATTCTCCCTCGTATGACAATCTGGGGAAATGCAACTGCGTCCCAGATGAACAGAGTGTACAAACTATGAAAATGTACTGCCCGAATCATTCTGAATTCCCACTATTTAACTCCCACAATAACTCTTCAGCGAGAGCTTCAACGGATCAGCAAATCTGACAGAATAGTATATCAACATGAGGGTGAGACTCACAAAACCCCTCGGCTTCCCCCAAGCAATTCATAAATATGCCGAGAATGTGCAGCGTATTATGGCTATACTAATCATCCAGAATTGTCCTTTTTAGAAAATATCATAAATTCTGCATATATAACAGCTACATTCAAGAATATATATCACAAAATCATATCTACATGCAGATTAATACGCAAGAAGGACTCATAACTCTGTAAATTAAGGGCCGAGATGAATAATTTTTTGTAGGCTTGTAGAATACAAGTTTCCAAAATTTGGTAGCAGTATTGAGCACAGTGCTTCAGATATAACCAGTTACATTCAAGCATACCCAAGACTATTACATCCAAAAAGGGGCATAACTCCATAAAATAAGGGCAGAGACGATGGGTTTTTTGGGTACATTTCTAGAATACAACTGGATAAATAAGTTTCAAAAATTTAGCACCTGTACTGAACACGGATCTGCAGATATAACTTGTACATTCAATTACAGATCACAAAATCGGAGATTATCACATCCAAGAGGAGCATAACTCAATAAAATATGGGCCAAGACAACTAATTATTTTGTAGGCATCTAGACTACAACTGGATAAACATGAGGCAGCACCTAAAAGGTGCAACAACCCCTCAGCCAGACAGTTTTAGTCAGTGTATATTGGTACACAATGAATGAAAAATGCATATGTAAAAGCCTGAAAGATTTGGTTGAATGCAGAAGATGCTTTAGCAGTGGCTTGTAAAAGATTAAAATATGATAAATTCAGTGTGGGATGTTGGATGCATTGAAGGATTATAATAAATATTTTGACATAGCGCGTGCGAAAGATATGGCGGAAGAACAGAAATATTCTGAACAAAAACAAAAGGCTTCAAGCCATTTTGGCTTTGAACCCTAATAATAATCTAAACAATAATAAAAGTCTTTGATAGCAATAACTGTATGAGTCCCTGTGTACCTGTTGATTGTCTGTCTCTTTCCATCTGTGATCAAGCAGAGGATGAGGATGGGTGGATGGCAATCCAAACAGCCTTGTGATATGAATAATATGTTTCATGGACACCAAATTGTATATCTGTGAGTTTGAAATTGGTGAAAATCTGGTCAATGGTTGTCGTAAGATCTGTGGTTGCATGGGGTGTGGATTAAGGGAAAGAGCCCATGCTCTTTGAAGAAGTCGTTTATCTTGGTTGTTTCAGCCGAGTCGACAACAAAGTCATTGTTGAAGTCTCCAAGTATGACAACATTAGTCGCTGAACAGTGGCTCCTTAGTGATGTAGAAAGTCCGCCCAATCAGAGAAACCAGTTCTGTCATTCATCGTAAGTTTCTTGATGCACTGATGATGTATATCAAATTTTACATCGAACACTTGAACGGTATCAGAGAGAGATCATTAATGATTTTGCATAAATTAAAGATGGCCGCCTATCCTTCCGGTCATTCAGAGGAACTGATCTTCATTGTGAGTGTCTTGATACATCGATGCTGTAAACCAAGTTTCATATAGAACACTTAAATGGTATTCGAGATATATATCATTAAAGATTTTGCATAACTTAAAGATGGCCACCAAGATTTCCACCCAATCAGAGAAACCAGTTCTGTCATTCATCATAAGTCTCTTGCTGCATCGATGATGTTTACCAAATTTTATATCGAGCACTTAAACGGTATCAGAGATAGAGATCATTAATGATTTTGCATAAATTAAAATGGCCGGCCATCCTTCCCGCCTCTCAGAAGAATTGATGTGGTTATTCAGTGCAAGTCAAGTCTCTTGATACATCGATGCTGTATACCAAGTTTCGTATAGAACACTTCAATGGTATCAAAGAAATACATCATTAAAGATTCTGCATAAATTAAAGATTGCCGCCAAGGCTTTCACCTAATCAGGAAAACTGGTTTGGTCATTCCTTCAAAGTTTCTTGATGTATCGATAATCTCTACAAAGTTTCATACTGAACAGCAAAATGGTTTCCGAGATACGTACGCAAGATTCATGGTTTCGCATAAATTAAAGATGGCCGTCAAAGTTTCCACCCAATCGGGTCCAGATTCAATAGGGTTCTGGGTAATGAGCATATGGATGTGCACGGCAAGTTTGGTGTGCCTGGGGTAAGTCGTTCTAAAGAAAGCTCGGTAACGAGAAGTTTCGTATAGAACACTTCAATGGTATCAAAGAAATACATCATTAAAGATTCTGCATAAATTAAAGATGGCCACCAAGGCTTTCACCTAATCAGGAAAACTGGTTTGGTCATTCTTTCAAAGTTTCTTGATGTATCGATAATCTCTACAAGTTTCACACTGAACAGCAAAATGGTTTCCGAGATACACAAGATTCATGGTTTCGCATAAATTAAAGATGGCCGCCAAAGTTTCCACCCAATCGGGTCCAGATTCAATAGGGTTCTGGGTCATGAGCATATGGATGTGCACGGTAAGTTTGGTGTGCCTAGGGTAAGTCGTTCTAAAGAAAGCTTGATAACGAGAAAGCTGTGATGGTTTCGCATAAATTAAAGATGGCCGCCAAAGTTTCCAACCAATCGGGTCCAGATTCAATAGGCTTGTGGTTGACCACCCAACAATTCTGTATATCAAATTTGAAGTCTCTAGAAGGAACGGTTCGGTTTCTAGATCGATCACAAGAATTGTTGACGACCGGACGACCGGACGAAAGAATTGTTGACGACCGTACGACCAGACGACCGGACGTACATGCCAACGACAAGACCCCGCAGCCTAATAGGCTGAGGGGTAAAAAGGTTCCTCATAAATCTAGTAGCTGTACCAAACACAGTTAAATATACATAACTGGTTACATTCAAGCACATATCACAAAATCAGAGATAACTGCACCTAAAAAGGGGCATAAAATAAGAGCCGAGGTGAGTAATTTTTTGTTGGCTTTTAGAATACAACAATATAAATAAGTTTCCAAAATATAGTAGCTATATCAAACACAGTTCTGCAGATATAGTTGGTTACATTCAAGCATATAGGACAGAAATAGAAATTAATATGTATCTGTAAAGGCATTAATAAACTCTGTACATTATGGGCCGAGGGGCCATTTTCGATATAGGCGTCTGACTTAGCACTAGATAAATAAGTGTTCAAAATTGGGTGGTTGTGTCTCAAGCAGTTTTGCCTAGAATGCGGTAACAGATGGACGGACGGACGTACATGGCGATGACAATACCCGAGGCCAAAATGGCCGAGGGGTAAAAACCAACCTTCATGTACAAAATCGTCAATCAGCAATGTCCCTCATACATTAATAATCTATTTAAATATGTAAATGAAGTTACAAGAAACCCCGGGTTCACTGCAAATAACAAATTGTACCTAATCCTCAACCCACTGTCATGCTAGGCCATCCTTAAAAATATGTGTGTTGGGCGTAACCCGACCCTGTTTCAGTAATGTGGGTAGGGCGGTAGGAAAATGCTTTTTTTTTTACTACTGGGACCTAGGGTGAATTTTAACACATTCAGAATGGCTCTTGTTATTTTGCAGATGCGAATCAAAAGTGGTGTTGTAAGTAACCAGCTGGGGTCTGGTTGTCTAATATGAACAAGCCATAGACTTCTTAGTTCATTAACAATACCTCGATTTTTCCACTTTTTTTGATGGATGGAAAAATCACACTCACCAGAAAGGCAGGGACTTGTGAAACTTATAATCATATGTTGGATCAAGTGAGATGTAGAAAACATTATACATTGCATTTTTTGGCTTCATTGTTCCAAGTCACCCCAACCATGAGGTGACTTTGAACAAGTGAAAATGAAGAAAAAGCAAGAAAAAGCTTCAATCTGATGATCACCAATCTCCTGCATCTCGGTCAAACACCAGCAGGGATTTCAAGATTATAATAATATCTAGCATTTTCAAAAATTAATTTATAATACTTAAAAAAAAAAAAAAAAAAAAAAAAGTTTTCAAAGTCACCCCAGATTACGGTATATTGTTCTTTCTTCGGGTGAGGATGTGGGCAGTTCTTCTTTTCTATTGCAGCTATCATGAATTAATGAGTTTTGATTTAATTCTGGAGTTCAGACTTATTTTCTTTGACAGTTTGCCATGGATTTATAACAGATACGCAACACCAACAAAAAAAATAATAAGGAAATTCCTTTATTTGTCCCACAAAATTTTATACCGTATTGGTTTTTACAGTCAGAGATCTGACTCACCATCGAGAGCCACAGACATAAACAAGAAATACAATGCCATTAAAGTTAAAATGACCCCAAATAAACTGACTTGAATGTGTGACTCAATGTAAGTGGTCGACCGCATTGTTGTTGTTGTTCAGGTCTCAATACAGGCAGATCGGCAATGTATTTTTTGACATCTCTGCGGAAATGATCCATTTTCATTTTCTTAAATTTCATACCGCTGGATTCTACTTTGCCTGATGTGCTGTCTTGGGAAAAATTATATGTCATTTTAATTTTGAACGAATCTGAATCGCTAAATGATATCCAATTTGCTGTTGTTTCTGTTTATCTGTTAATCCACTCTTAACTCGATGGGTATTTTTCACTGGCGCTGGGTTGAACCTGTCGCCAGCCCGTCATTTGCGACCGTAAATCCGTTTTGGTGACTGCAGAATTACATACTACTCGCCATTTTGAGCCCTGAAACTTTTTGAACAGGTCTGCATATTTTTAGTCAAAGTCCAAATGTGAACCATTTTCACTACCAAAATTTTGCCTAGAAGAATTTCCACTTACAGATTAGAGCGACATACAACTATCGAGGTCCAGTGATTTACTCACAAGCGTGTCAGTGGTCTCGTTTCATTCTGAAAGTACAGGCATGTTGTTGTTGTTGCAATCTACACACGTGCCTCACGGTGGAGTTTTTGTGCTATTTTCACAGTTACTGTGGCCATAACATGCTCTTGTATATTACTTCAGATCCTTTGCTTTATACTGGTGTCAGTTTTATTCAGTTCTGGTCAACAACTTTTCAAATGCCAGTCTCCAAAAACATCGTTTGCAAACGTCCGAGGTTTCCATTTTCACATTCGTGTACTTTCCGTCTGAAGACCACGTGTTACCATTCAATTCCTTCATACAGACTGGCGCCAGTCGGGAACCATTGCAGAGAGCATTCGAGGCTTCCAAAAAATAAACGAGCAGAGGTTTCCGAGATTCAGTTTGCGTATTACATCATCAAAACATGAAGACCGTCACTGTCTGAAAAGCAGCAAGCTGAAAAGATATCTCGGAGTTATATCTGATTACAGGTCAGCTATTTGACTTCAATTTTCTTGATATCGAATAAATCTCTCTGAATGAACATATTCTACCCCTGTTATATTGACCAGATATGCAACTCTGGCGGACAAATTCACGACTTACGCGATTTAACGATGACAACAACAACATGGCTGTTTGAAGAAGAAAAAAAACATTTACGTTGACAGATGGCCAATAAAAACTTTTGGGTCGGCAGGTTTTGGATGGGGCGGGCGGGTTACGCCCAACACACATATTTTTAAGGATGGCCTTGGAGGAATGGATTGAGATCTCCAATAACTGACGCTCATTTCATGGCATGGTCTGTTCTAGACACAGCCCAAACATGATTCTCCCAATTTCACGAATCATTCTTCCCTCAAAATGGCCCAAGTTTGAATCACATTGGCTAAAAATGTTCCGATCTTTCAGCTTATCACATGTACATTGGCGTACCATTGGCACCACCATATATCCTCAGTCCCATTTGCCCATGCAGTGTTAATACTTCCTGGGGTGACAGATTACTTCTGATACTGTAATCTGTGCCACCCACATAACATAACAATAGCTTCCCTGATTCATCATTAATTCAAATTTATCCTTTATGACAAGCATTATGCAGTTTGTGGTAAAGTCAACCACACACATGGAAGTTTTCCTGTAACTTGGAGAAGGGCCTGTGGCATAGTGAAGGGCTCGTAACATGAGGAAGAGCTTGTGAAAAGTAAAAGGCATGTGACACAGTGAAGGACATGCGTATTGGTGATGGGCGTATGACATGGTGATGGGCATAGGCCTATGAGATGGTGAAGGGCTATGACATGGTGAAGGGCCTGTTACATTGGAAAGGGCTTGTGAAAAGGTAAATGGCATGTGACATAGTTGAAGGACATTGGTCCTATGACATGGTGATGTGTCTGTGACATGTTGTAAGTCTGCAGTGACATGGTAAGGTGCAACTGACATCTTTAGGGGCCTGTGACACATATAAAGTGCCAATGCCATGTATAGTAACATGCTTGTGGAATGATGTAGTAGGCAATTGTTGATGTACTAGTGACAAGGAAATGAAAATCTATCCACTAGATGGGCTATTCAATGCTCTTTCAGCTATGTGATGAAGGGCATCTGACATGGTATTTATCATCTGTTGAGAGAAAGAGTCGCTGTGACAAAGTAAAATGCTTGTTACCGTACCTGAGTTAGTAAGCAATTGTCAGGCCTTCAAGTGCCTCCTATATTTTCCTATATTTTTGAGTCATTCCTATATTTTCGTAAAACCTCCTATATTTTGACTTTTTCTCATGAAAACTTCATCAATGCTCTGTAATGAGTCAAATTGACATGAGGAAATACATTTCAGAAATTTTTTCCCACCTCGCTTCGCTCGGCAAATATGAAAACATTTCAATCTCTCTATGCTCAGGGATTCATACAACTTGTCACTTTTTACCACCGGTAATCAGGGGTAAAATTCCTTCGAAAACTCAATTCAGACCTTTGAATTTGACCAACTATTTTTAGGTTCTGACAAAAACTCAATAGCCTATTATTTTTAAGGGATGAAACAATATAAAATCATTGAGAATGGTGGTAAATTTGAAGAAATACTCAAATTGACGAAAATACCGAAAACTGAATCCACTTATTTGAGTAAAAAAATACTCAAATTTTTGACTTGTATGAATCCCTGATGCTGAAACAGAACAAGTCACCTGAAAAAGACCACCACTATGACCACATTCAGTGAAAGTAATTTGATAAAACACTAGAAAACTATCAAGTTTGGAACATACAATGTGGAACAGACCTGTCTTACACTCCTTTATTTCCTATATTTTATTCAGAAAATTCTTATATTTCTCCTAAATTTTTGCAAATTTCCTCCTATATTTTCTCTGCGAACCACTTGCGGGCCTGAATTGTTAGTATGGTGACAAGGAAATATAAATGTAGGCAGGCAGTTAATGCTCTTCCATTATCATTTATAACCATGCAGGTTACCATGCTCAATCCTATCTCTAGTCCTGTATGTAGTTGTCAGTATAAGCAAACACAACTCAGGCAGGGATGTGATCAGATGTTATGGTGAATGGCTGAACTGGGTAATGGGTTGCCCAGAGGTTACACAAACTTGATTCAAGAGGATCCAAATGGGTTACCAACATGTAAACCCTTGTTTTAACAGATCTTTGAATGTGTGCAAGCTATGAGACCAGTTACTTTAACCTAAATGGGTTATCATGGAGAATATCACACCCCTATCAGCCAGTCAGAAATAGAAGTAGTGATAGGCCTGAAACCAACTCTCACTGCATTCTCCGGCAGTACATGATACGAAAATTATATGGCAATGAAAAATGAGAGTGAAGGACAGACACTAATATAGCAGCGAAGAATTGATAAGCCAGAGTGAGTAAGTCAATGGGGACTTGGTTGAGCTACAATGTAAAAGTATTGGTGTGAATGAAGGAGTCCAGATAATTCACAGATCTGTGAGGCTAGTTAATTAGTGTCCAGTTAACATGCCTTGCCCTGTCAGGGAGAAGACCACCAGAGATTGACCATAAGATCCAGGTCAGGTCAGGTGGGACTGTGAAACATGTGAGGGATATTTAGGATAGGGTCTGAGCAGAATGGTAAATGATGCAGCACAGCTCATTGGATTCAGTACATGTAGTTCTGTAAGACTATCACTTGCTGATATTAACATTCCCTCGATACTACTGGTCTACTTCCCACTGAGATCATGTAAATAGTCCAGTAACCACTAAGTGAACCAGGGAGGTACATTACATGCCCCAGTCTGCAGGGCTATACCCGGTTATTACAATGATGCTGATATGAGAGTCTAGACAATTTACACTCCATCCCATCTCAGACACATTTGTCTTACTGTACTTCACAGAGTATGACATTGCCAAGAATGGAGGTTCATGTAGGGCCTATGGCTGGGTGTCGGATGTGATGTGCTTACAGTTTTCAGTGTCAGAGACAAACAAGGTATGTCAGTTATTTCATATGTTACATGCCTAAATATACAGTTGTTTTATGCAGATCATACACTATTTTAACTAATTTGTTTGCACTTCAGCTGTTATGGTCTGCTATGGAGGTATATAGGTACAAACAATGTCAGTCTTGCCGGTTATAGAGCACACTATCCTTATAGTAACATACATCCATCGGACCAACAGCTTTTGTAGCTAATGTTATCTGTATTAACCACTCCGACGTTAAATAAAGATTGAAATGAAATGAAATGTAAATTCATCAGTAAAATTGTCTTCCGATAACTTTTCTCTCACTATTTCTTGCATCTCTCATGGTATTTTGACTACAAGTACTTTGGATATCCCATGGTGGTATACACAGGTCCGTACTGTCCCTTATTCTGAACAGTCTAGAATGAATATAGAAGTTGATCATGATGCCGATTTGAGATGAAAAAACAACATTTGAAGCTTGATGCAGACATCTGTATTGATGATGATATTCAATATATTTCTTTTATCAGAAGTGCATGTACATGTACTGCAATATTTGCACATACATGTACATGTTTCATCATAAGTTTATCAACCTTTACTTAGATGTTAAACGTTTATACAACAAATTAAGTCAGGCCAGAAAAGTTTGAGCTGGCACATAACATATATGAACATATGCAACTGAGAAATAATGATAGAATAGGCCTACAGTACAGATAATTTCATAGAAATTATAATGCTGAAATTATTTTGTGGCATGTGCAAATTAGCTGCCCCAGTTTGGTGAACGAAAGTTGCAGTATTAGGTATTGACTCCCTGATGTGATACAGGTAGGACATTATACATGTTAAGGGGTACCGACATTATCCCCCAACGGCCATTTCCCCCGCAACATTTCCCCCACCGACATTTTCCCCCACCGACATTTTCCCCCACGACAGTATCCCCACACGACATTTTCCCCAGGCGACATTTTCCCCACCCTAATATTACGTGCTGTAATAATTACGGTAAGTTCCCTAAGTATTCATGACCGGAAGTGAATATCGCAGTCGTGAAAAACTGACCACTTCCGAATAGTTTGTGCAGGTCAGTTCAGAAAAACGGACGTTTTCGTGAATTAGAGTCCCCATATTAAATGCCCATATCGTTCGACAATGAAAGGTCACAATACGTCGACTGTGGTGTTTCTTTAATTTTGTGATATTTACCCCAGACAGCACTCTTAAATGATATAAGATCGACAACCACGAGACATTCACTATACTTTGTGTGTAGAATGAAGCCTAATATACTTCGGCGAAGTTCAGTGGTACGAACACGTGTGGTCGAGGGGAAACCCCGAAGCAAAACCCGGGAAATGTTTGTTGTACGTTTAGATTTGTCAGGCAATAATTCGCAATTGATCCAAGGATAAATAAAGCATTCTTTCTGCTCTTTAACCATTAAATTAGGTTCGAATAATTGACTGCAATGATCGGCTGACAATGAAGAGATTAGATTCATCGGACGCCCGGCCAATTTAAAATCACAAATTCGCGTATATCCTTGTATTAGTACATA
This sequence comes from Hanleya hanleyi, assembly GCA_036873755.1. Taxonomy (NCBI): domain Eukaryota; kingdom Metazoa; phylum Mollusca; class Polyplacophora; order Lepidopleurida; family Hanleyidae; genus Hanleya; species Hanleya hanleyi. The sequence goes on along the minus strand of JAVTVY010010315.1, from coordinate 24,450 downwards.
CAAGGGCATATTCTGTCACTTAGACCATGGAGTATTAATACCTCCATGCTTAGACATTCTGATATTTTCTTTATTTTCTCTTCAGGACATGCTTGAACTCTTGCAGAATTTTTTTCACGGCCGAGAAGACTAAGCACAACTATCCCAGCACAGTCAAAATCACACAATTTGTTCATTTTACGTAAAATTTGAACTTTACTTTCTAGACAGATGCAATGCAGCAGATGGTAGGATATTGCCTTACATTGTAGGTGTCTCCGATTGATAGTGATTAGAAATAAAAATAGAAATTTAGACACCAGTGGCGCCACCTATATGCAGCAAAATATAAGTCACTGGAGTTGAGATTTCAGTGGTATTTTCAGTATTATATATATGGTCCATCTTTTTGCATACATGAACTGGGCTGGTTATGTTCGTATTGTTAATAGTACTAACCACTAAAATCAAACAGAATTTTTTAAATATTTCCCTGTTTCATCCTGAAATTATTTATTGAAAAACATCCTAGAGACATGTAACGCTGTCACGATTTGGTACTTACTTGTTTCTGTAGCTATTCAGTGAGTAAGAGGACATGGTTCCAATACCTATATTTTCTTTCAACCTTCCTAGCCTAATAATGTTGACTTAAGATAACAATAATAATATTTACTTAATTACCCCTATGAGCGTGACAGTGTTACATTTTTTTTCGTGTGACAGCGTTACAATCATTAAATGTATCCCTGTCACGGGAGGCACTGGGTACAGATGCCATGAGTGTAGGTTGCAACATTGTATCAATTGCATCTGTGACACAGCAGCTGACCATGCATCCTATCATCATTGTTGCAGCAGTGTTCATTGGTGCGCATTTTGGTACTTGCTGCATCACAAGCATGTGTGATGGAACAATTTCAGACCTGGTGACTACTTGCTGGTGAGATAAGCTTCCTTAGGCCATCCTTAAAAATATGTTTGTTGGCTGTAACCCGACCCTACCTCAGGAAGTTGGGTCGGTAGGTAGGTAATTTTTTTTTTTTTTTTTTAGATCAGGTTTTCCTTTTGGGGAGGCTGGAAGGGGTTAGTGTGATTTAGTTCAGATACTAAGCAGGTCATTTGAAATATTCTTTTTGTCTGGCAGCAAAATTATTTCAGTATAGAAAACTAGTTATCTTCAAGGTATAAAGCAAGATATTCTTAAATTCAGGCTTGTGTACCTGTTTTATTTCTTAGAAGACATCGACATCCTTGAACACATTCTTGACAATGACTTGACAATGACTAGTGACTAGCTGGTCAAAAAAAAATATATATATACCACTACCAGACAAACTTTTGCCAAAATTGTGACAGGAAAGAAAAAATCCTCTCAGTGTTATACAGAAGGTTGTTCATTATACCATTTGGAGTTGAGAAAATTACCTCAAATTAATCATTAACATCATTACTGCCCTTCCTCGTCGCAAATTTATGGTGTGCTTTTATTAAATACTTAGGTACTTCCTTTATTCAGATTAGAAATACATCGTAATTTAATTTACTGACAACAATGAGGCAAATACTAAGTTTCTAACCTGTGTCTTTTCGTGGAACTTAGTCCGAGGTGGAATTCTGACAAGCGTATTTGATGCCGACATCGGAACGTCAAAATAAGCTGACGGCACCATCTAATTTGTCAAGACCGCTGAAGCCACCGACACTATATCCATGGCTTCATCGACATAGAGGGTTATAAAGTTTCCGTTAAACAACAAAGCAGTATAGATTTTCTGCATTTGGGCACACTGAAGTCTTCTCGGATAAAAGTAGAAATCCAAACATCGTTGTTGTTGTAACATCGTCAGTCTCAGAATCTGTCGGTGTACGGACCCACGTGGTGCATGGTGACAGTCCTAAAGATGTCTACGTTCCAAGTCGATTCGCGACAGAGCTCTTTATGGCAGGTTTTAATAACCAACCGTTTTGAAATATTTTCCCCCATCCTGTGTTGCTGTTGCCTCTCGATGTGTTTATTGTCCTCTCGTCCAAACCCAAACACAAAACAGAAGGGGGAACTTCCCGCCATATACACGTGGTCGACGAAAACTGCATTCCCCTACGGACTGGGCCATGGAGGATATGCCTTCAAAACGTGCGATATAAGCTCACATCGCGACTACTGGAGAGTGAAATCCTGCTTGCTTTTGCTAGGCGAACGTTTTACATACGTTTACACGAGCGAGGAGATAGGGGAGATAATTCTGACATTGCAAAATAAAATAAAAAAGATGACCGGTCGGAAAATCGGCGAAAAAAGTTTCCAGTCGGCGGATTTTTGGACAGTCGGTCGGGTTACGCGCAACAAATTTATTTTTAAGGATGGCCTTAATGTTTTGTCAACACAGTCCATTCTGGTTGAAGTAATATCAGTTGAGTAGTGTAATTCTGTCACGATTTTTTGTAACGCTGTCACGCCGATATAAATCCTTCTGGAAACAGAAATATTGCAAAATGATTTTGGGCCACAGGTCAACTATAGAGAGTGATTACTAAGCCAACAGAAAATGCAGGAGGAGATCCAAAGCTTGCACATAATTCACAGGATTTTCCATATATATCCGACAAGCATCAAAACTGGTGTTTTTAGCTGTAACGCTGTCACGCATTGCAAATCATGTTTGGGTTTTGGCATCTGCTCACGTTTTTCATTGATTTTCTTGTAACAGAAAGGGGCACATGTACTTTATTCAAAACCCATAATATAAGGTTAATTCATGTTCAAGTAAGTAAACTGTTGAGCTTGATACCTCAGCAACTCTTCTCTGAATGTAACGCTGTCACTGTGAGTTTGACGCCAATGATGTTTACGTGAAAATATATAACGATCTAATGAAGAAACACAGATTACATCATTTTCAGATTGAGAATCAAACCTAATAATTTCTTGATTGCTCTTCATAGGGAAATATTGTGAAAGGGCTTTTCAAACTGTTTATGTCAATGAAACGAACAGCAAATTTAGCAAGCGCCCGACACCATCCGAAGACCCATATCAAGGCCAACTCGACTAAGACCCATATCAGGGCCAACTCGTCTGAGGCGATATACAATCTTCCCAGCTGGAACGAGCTCATCCCGCCATGAATAGCGGCTAAACGAAAGACATGAATTGCTTTCCCATTCTAACAATTCACTGTATCCCTTCGATCCTTTATTAACAAATGTATGAAAATATTTTCATAGAATTAGGTGGGGTCTGTAGACATGAAAGAATGAAAGTTTCAACATGCCACGTGTTGGTTGTACATTTCCCCGCCATACGGAGTTGCAATAACATCACGTGATCAATACTTGGATAGCATGGCACGTGGGCCAAACTTTCGCTTGTACATGGTTCCCGCTTCATACATATATTCAGCCAACACAACCTCAATATATTATGCCTTCGTAACAGTGAGATCACGACTCTCATGAAAAATAAAGAAAAAAATTGGTTCAATCTGTTTCAGATGTAAATGTATTCTGGTATATTTCTGACGAAAGACAGATCGATAGATGATGATGACGAAACAGCCAAATGTACAACCGTGTTTTTATCTAATATTACCTCATGGGTTCAGCAAAATTAATTCACATTTCAGACAGTATAATTTAGAGAATAAGTAGACAGAAAACCTATTAGTTTATTCCATCTTTTTTATTTTTTTAACCTTTAATCTCAACCCACTATTCCGACCTCCGCTTCAGTTGCTATCAAATTACCGCCTATGATCTCGGCTATCTTACGTAAACGTCTCTTCCGACATTCAACTTTTGTGTCAATAATCAAGTCAGAAGTACCGTAATATCTTCACTAATAGTGTGAAAAAACTCACTCAAAAATTCTAATTTTCAAGGACTTTCAAGGCCTTTAATTTTCAATATAAAAATTATGCACTTTTACAAACTTTTAAGGACCCATGCGAACCATGAAACAATGACACCGTGCACAATGACGCCGTTCCACGCTTTTTACGGCTATGAAGATTCCGATGCAGCCATATGTCACGGTTAATCCTGCACGTCACAGCTTTCCTTTCATGATAATTCTCTGAATAATATCCTCGTTTCTATTTTATCCAGGGGTGATTGAAGAGAATAAGTCTGTACTATTGCTTGCTCCTGAAAAGTTGAATACAAGAGCGCAAACTTCTTTCGGTATATGCATCACCGCGAATTCCACGGCCGTAAAATATTCTGAATCGCCGCGTTCGTTGGAAATGATACGTTTCTAAATTATTTTTGTCTGAACAGTACAAAATATGTTTTCAGTATCATAGCTGGGAATCTCAACATTCGTGTCTTCGGAAAAAAAAATCCGAAGTCGGACCCAAACAGGCGCGTTTCTGGTTTTAGGGTGAGGCGCACATGGCATACAGTCGCCAAAATCAATGCAACTTGGGGTTGGGGTTGATCGTAAATCTCTACCCCGTGACTAAGAAAATCCGTGGTTCAAATGTCCGGTCAAAATTCAGCATATTTTTTTAAGACCGAATGAAACGTAACTTCCAGTTCTTCATTTTGATATTTTCAGTATAATATCGAAGGTGTGCTCTCAATTTCAATTTTTAATATACATGTAGCACGTCCCCGTAAACTGGCAATATTCTCAATTTGATGACCATGAGAAATCGCGGTTCAAACATTGGATACATTTCGTTTGAGAAATAATGAAAATCAATTTAGTTGTTACAATTGGTTATGTTCAAAATGCTCAAAAAGTTTGCAAGGTATATCAAATACTAATTCTAAGGAAACTTGTTGATCTGGAAGTTTTTCCATCGCACAACTACATAATATTATCAATCTCGTGACCACGATAAATGGGAGATTTTCGAATAGTTAGGACAGCAGTTTTCCACAAATGAGACGTTTTCGATTACTTGGGGAACAGTGTCAGGTGACTTGGCGAAAAATGCCCGTTTTCGAATTTACTTAGGGTCGCGAATACTTAGGGAACTTACCGTACGATCTGCCGACAATCGCAGTCGCGGTCATTTTCTCACCTTGATTTTTTTTAAAGTTTGCACGTACATGTAGGAGAGTTCTAGGAATTCAAGGGAGATCACTTTTTAGATGAACATAGGCAGATGTATGCAAACGTGCATTCTTTTCAGGCATAATAAATAAGAATAGATTATCAATATCACGCTCTTTATGTTCTGTTTTCTGGCTGTTATTTCATGGCACGGTGTTATGTAGCCCTACCGACCGCATCAAATGTGACGATATCAATATCGTCAATTTCCGGCAAGGCTATATATATTCTGTGCCTATAAAGTGGATAATCAATACTTTTGAGTACTTTTTTTTTCTGTGATAATGCATTTTTTGAAAGTTCAGTTTTGACTAAATCGTTATGAATGATATATTTTCAATTTTAAAGTTCAGTTTTGTCTAAATCGTTATGAATTAAATATTTTCAATTCAAATTCGAATGTCTAATATTCTATCGTAATATATCGGCAGTGATGATGAAGTGATCAAATAATAATATCAAAATCCAGATGTCCCACAGATTAGTTTCAAATAAACTAGAATGAAAGTAACTCCGAAAAGTGAAGTCATTGTGATATTCTATATTTCGATAAAGGTTATACCATCGTCAGGAATATACAGGTAGCAAGATTACAAGAGTACATGTATATATACAGGGTGAATACAGTTAACCGTCCAAGCTGAACATTCTATATACAATGGATCATAGTGAGCAGTTTTTCAAAACAATAAAACCGACCACAATTCTTTACATGATATCAAGCTATGGTAGAGATAAACATTCTATAACCAATGACTTGAACTCATTTGAACACAATTAATTCTTTAGAAGCTTTCAAACCATGATTGAGGTCAGGACTTTTATTGTCCCCCGCTACTTAGTAGGGGGGGGGACTTAGAAACACCGGTGTCCGTGATTCCGTAATTCCGTGATTCCGTAATTCTGTAATTCCGTAATTCCGTAAGATTTTATTGTCCGGACAATAACTCGTGAACGATTCAACCGATCAACTTCAAACTTGGGGTGTGCCTTGACATTGGCGAGAGGACGGTTGGGATTGTTTTTCAGCAATGTGCGTAATCCAATATGGCCGCCGTCAGCCATTTTGGATTATAAGCAGTTCGATCTTAGATTTTCTTGTCCGGACAATAACTCGTGAACGATTCAACTGATCAACTTCAAACTTGGGGTGTGCCTTGACATTGGTGAGAGGGCGGTTGGGATTGTTTTTCAGCAATGTGCGTAATCAAATATGGCCGCCGTCAGCCATTTTGGATTATAAGCAGTTCGATCTTAGATTTTCTTGTCCGGACAATAACTTGTGAACGATTTAACCGATCAACTTCAAACTTGGGGTATGCCTTGACATTGGTGAGAGGACGGTTGGGATTGTTTTTCAGCAATGTGCGTAATCTAATATGGCCGCCATCAGTAATTCCGTGATTCCGTAATTCCTAAGATTTTCTTGTCCGGACAATAACTCGTGAACGATTCAACCGATCAACTTCAAACTTGGGGTGTGCCTTGACATTGGCGAGAGGACGGTTGGGATTGTTTTTCAGCAATGTGCGTAATCCAATATGGCCGCCGTCAGCCATTTGGGATTATAAGCAGTACGATCTTAGATTTTCTTGTCCGGACAATAACTCGTGAACGATTTAACCGATCAACTTCAAACTTGGTGTGTGCCTTGACATTGGTGAGAGGACGGTTGGGATTGTTTTTCAGCAATGTGCGTAATCCAATATGGCCGCCGTCAGCCATTTTGGATTATAAGCAGTTCGATCTTAGATTTTCTTGTCCGGACAATAACTCTTGAACGATTTAACCGATCAGCTTCAAACTTGGGGTGTGCCTTGACATTGGTGAGAGGGCGGTTGGGATTGTTTTTCAGCAATGTGCGTAATCAAATATGGCCGCCGTCAGCCATTTTGGATTATAAGCAGTTCGATCTTAGATTTTCTTGTCCGGACAATAACTCGTGACCGATTTAACCGATCAACTTCAAACTTGGGGTATGCCTTGACATTGGTGAGAGGACGGTTGGGATTGCTTTTCAGCAATGTGCGTAATCTAATATGGCCGCCATCAGCCATATTGGATTATAAGCAATTGGAACTTAGATTTTCTTGTCCGGACAATAACTCATGAACGATTTAACCGATCAACTTCAAACTTTTGTGTGCCTTGACATTGGTGAGAGGACGGTTGTGATTGTTTTTCAGCAATGTGCGTAATCTAATATGGCCGCCGTCAGCCATATTGGATTATAAGCAGTTGGATCTTGTCCGGACAACAACTCGAGAACGATTCAACCGATCTACTTCATATGTGGGGAGTACCTTGACATTGTTGAGAGGAGGATTAGGATTGTTTTTCAAGGGCGTGCTTGATCCAATATGGCCACCATCAGCCATACTGGATTTCATTGGATTTTAAGCAGTTTGATCTTGTCCGGACAATAACTGGAGTACGATTCAACTGATCTACTTCAAACTTGGGGAGTGCCTTGACATCGCTGAGAGGACGGTTTGGATTTTTTTCAGCGATGTGCATAATCCAATATGGCCACCGTCAGCCATATTGGATTATAAGCAGTTGGATCTTAGATTTTCTTGTCTGGACAATAACTCGTGAACGATTTAATCGATCAACTTCAAATTTGGGGTGTGCCTTGACATTGGTGAGAGGACGGTTGGGATTGTTTTTCAGCAATGTGCGTAATCTAATATGGCCGCCGTCAGCCATATTTGATTGTAAGCAGTTGAATCTTGTCTGGACAATAACTCGAGAACGATTCAACCGATCTACTTCATACCTGGGGAGTGCCTTGACATTGTTGAGAGGAGGATTAGGATTGTTCTTCAAGGACGTGCTTAATCCAATATGGCCACCATCGGCCATACTGGATTTCATTGGATTTTAAGCAGTTTGATCTTGTCCGGACAATAGCTGGAGTACGATTCAACTGATCTACTTCAAACTTGGGGAGTCCCTTGACCTTAGTGAGAGGACAGTCATGTATTATGTTTTATGGATGTGCATAATCCAATATGGGTGCCATCTGCTGTATTAGATTATGTTAAGCTCATCAGCGATATCTCCATTTTCAAATCATACTCTTATCAATGATATGAGATATCATCGACCCCAAAAAATCGACCATAGAGGTCCATGTCCCCCGCTAGCAGCACCAGTTATGGTGGATCCACCCATAACTGGTGCTGCTAGCGGGGGACATGGACCTCTATGGTCGATTTTTTCCATTGAACTCTTATAAATGTGCCATCTCCCTAGGGCTTTAGATTTCACCTGCTTGTTTTTGTGGCATTTGGTCTTCACTAGGTGGTGCTATAGACATGAATGCAGGTAAACATGTGTAGCATCATATCTTCTGAACAACGTGTTTGATTTCCATGAAATTTCGGTATAATTATCTTGCAAGATGGGCAAAGAACTGACAAGATTTTGGTGGTGTTGGCGAATTATGGAGACGAAATTTTGCATCTCAAAATAAGATTTTGTTTTCACAAAAATGGAAATTTTGCTTCTTAATCAGGGAAAAGTAATTCTGTTTTGCTGAATATGAATGTAACATTCCCAGTGTTATAATTCACATCCGTTGTAAGCCAAATGAACATTCTTTTAAATATATGAATAAAATCACAAATAATCCACTCAGTTAATGCTCAATTGTTTTGTTTTATGTGGAGGTCCCCAGAATTTATTTGAAACTCGAGATTGAAATTGCACATACCATTGTATTTTTTGAACTGAAACAGTAGAAAGATTTTTGAAGTGGAACTTCTACATACCTGCTATATGGCACATCCCACCTGGGAATTTTTTTACATGTTTATCTAATTGAAGTAATCCATTGGAACGACTGATGATTTTCCAATAATAGAGAAGAAAAGCAACTCTAGTAGGGATAACAATTTCAGTCTATATATTTCACTATTAGTTATATCATCTTCAGCAGTGAACAAAGTTACAAACAGCTCCATACGCACAGTATGTATACAAGGCCTAATGTGTTCTTAGCCAATACACATTTATGAATAGGTAAGGCAGTAAATTATGTCAGTCTGGTTGGACAGATATTAAAATGCTGTCATTTCCAGAAATTGTTAAATGTTAAGCAATAACCTGACCGCGATCTACAAATGGTGTGATTCAGGTGATACAATACACACTCTAATTGATGAAAACAATACATAATCTGCTTATTTGGCAAGAACTAAGTAAACTGTACACTACTGTAGTGGGTATGTATCTACATTGAATATTTCTACATGTCATGAAGTTTGGATAAGGACTGTCATTTTGAGGACCCATTTTGAGATAATATAGGTATAATTTTCGTGGCAATCCACATCAGAATTGATGGAAACCTACAAATGTTGCAACTCTCATGTTTCATAATTGTATATTCCCATCTGAGTTACAACATTTGTAGGTTTCCATCAATTTTGATGTGGATTGCCAAGAAAATTATACCTATATTATCTTAAAATGACAGTCCTTATCCAAACTTCATGACACGTAGAAATATTCAATGTAGGTACATAACCACTATATCACCATACTTTATTCATTTATGTACAGTTTCCTTAATTCTTGTCAAATAAGCAGATAATGTATTGTTAAGGCTGCCGCGTAGCGTGCAGCCTTATTGCATCAGCTTGGTCTCATGGGGGCAAAAATCGCCTTGTCCGCAAGATTGCGAAAAAACAAAGCAGAGTTGAGACTTACCGTCACAGGGCCAAATGTGGAGAAGATATTGAACTAGAAATTCGTAACAATTTGGGCTGCCTCAGATAAACGGAAGTCTGTCTTTCAAGCCCAAATTGTTCACCTAAATTTCTTAACCGGAAGTTTGGAAAAAGATATTTAACAAGAAAAACTGCGCGGAAACATCTTTGCGCATACTGCAAAATGGGCTCTCGCGAGACTTTTACGAGAGCTGCTTGGAAGTGATCTCCCTTTATGTAATTGATCTGCTTGTTGAGGGCGCTGTGGTTAGCGAATGCTTGAAAGGCAAAACTAATGGATAAATAAAAACAACTGCACCAAATTGACTGGCACGATTGTTCAGCCTATATTACTATCGACTGTTCATGCCTGGCAACATCAATTCGATAACTAAACCAGAACAAGTGGAGTGATTCCTACGTTTTATTGTTGCGGAGAATAAAAGCTGAATGAAACTTTGTCACTGAGTATTTTAATCGGAAGAAAATCGTGCTTGCCAACACGGGCAGCTAACACATGAACATGAACGTTGCGTTGCCCGTGCCGATTTTGACTTGCTCCAGACACGCTAACGTAGCACTCGCGAGTTGAGCTAGTGAAAACAACAACAACAGTTATTTTGCTTGATTATTTGTCACGACAATTCAACATTTTCATTTGGGAACTCGACTTATCTCTTGAAGAAGTCAATATTTATCCACTATAACACAATTTTTTTTGCGCGTATTTTCCCATCGATAAAAAACTCAATTGTTTGGGGCAAAACTCAATTTCAAAATTTCTCAAAAATTCAATTCTTCAAATTCAAGTTTCCCTGCTGTTATGATATTTGAGAAAATATCCTTCCAACAAATTTAATCTCATAATTGAACCTTTTGTTGACATGTTACACTTAACTCCCTAATAGTGGAGCAGTCTGGTGAGAGAAATGAGCCCACCGAGTCAACATCCATCTTAGCTTGCTGAGGGCATTTCACGTTTCACTTAACACTGCCCTTAGCTTAACGCTATGATTCGGCATGTATTCCACACGGTGCCACCTCTCAGCTGCAAAGGACATATTTCTGGAGGGACATAATCCTGTTCGAAAGTTGTTCCTGAAGCATCAAGTCACATGCCCGCCGCATTTACACGAGCTAATGAAATTATCTGTATTTAAATATTTTGACCTGCGCATCTCAGTCTTACTTGAGTGCAGAGGCTGGGGGATTCTATGCGAGAAAAAAACGAAGTTGTGCGAATCAGCTATTTTAGTTCTCACTCTAATGGTGCATGCTTCTTTGTTTTTCTGAAGAAAAATCATATTACAAACAACCTTACCTATTTCAAAAAAATAAAATCGGCGACAGTTCACAGGAAAATGATATGCTTTTTATTTCGTGATAGGGGCATTTCGAGGCCCACCAAGGGATCATTTCAGTCGATGGCTTTCTGGAGGTGTGTCTTCGTTTTATGAATGTGATTGCGCCGTTGTCGAATCTCACGGGGCCAATCGGATGTGAACAATTGGGAAATGCCCTAATATACTCAGATATCACCCATTACTGCATGGTTATGAGCAGAAGTTTCTATACGTATGATCGTGCCATGCGTTAGGATGATGATCAATATCATGAAGTGAGGACATTGATCTTGGCAGTGGCAATGCAGAGCTAGAGGAAGGAGATAAATCTGTCATTGTCATCAACGTCTCCCGATCTAGAGAAAAAACCCCATAAAAAACGTGTGTTCAAATTACAATGCCTGAAAAAAAATGGAGAAACAAGTTGGAATACATGACAGTATGGTAATAAAAAAAAGTTTCACTAGGGGTGACAAGCTGAAGTACCAGGCAGACAAGTAAAAAAAAATAGTTACTTCTGGACGGTAACTTTCAAAAACCTGAACGGATTCTTTGCAGATTTGATATGTGGATAACTTTGCACAGGATATCACTCGAGATTGCTTTCCATGCTGGGTACTGAATGTTAAGGTCCCAAGCCAAATCAGTAGTTTCAACGTCGGTGGACTTCAGACGCTCTGGTTTTCATTAAAATTTTCTCTGAAGCATCAAATTAATTAATGGAATAAATTATCAAATTATTGTACTTCGTACATTTCATCCTGTTATGACTGTCAAAGGTAACTAAAGCATAACCTATACACATGATCAAATAACACAACCTATACACATGATCAAATTTTGGGAAATAGGAAAAACTATGTATTTCTAAAGATCACAATCAAACATCAAAACCATAAAATCACACAGATAACGGCAGCCTTTCGAAGTCCACGAGTTCTAGTTTTCACTGCCATCACTGTCGAAATATGGGTACCATGACAGAGCGATAGATCACACAGCCAGTGAAGATTCCCATTTTCATTGAATGTCGTTATTGCCTAAGTAGTATTAGCAGCATTTTACAACAACAACAATTTGCTGACTTGCAGTGAAAAATAATAGTGAAAGGTATTTATTTTTTGTTGTTTGGCATTTTAATTTGCTGGCATTGTTTCAGATAGAATACAACAGCCTATTTCATACAATCAGGAATGAAAAGAGGGTTAAAATCTTTATGTTCAAACTTGCGTAGAAAATATAAAAGTGGCAATTTGAAATTTTATTTTTATTCAATTTTTTAATGTTGGTGGGTTCATGAAACGCAAAATAAAGTTGATGTTGCCTCACACTCGGTTTCTCCCATTGGTGAAGAAATCTCTTCTCAGAGGCACTTCTACCAGGGATGATTTCTGATTGCTCATCCTCCAGGGTTCTGTTCCCCACCCTCTGTCCCATCCTAAAAAAATTGCCACCCTTAATAGGGGGTGTGCCCAAATTGGGGAGATCTAAAGCCCTGTGAGTACCAAATTATGTGTTACAAAATCATCTGGGGAAATGCTCTTCACCCGTATTTCACACGAGCTTTCATTTAGTATTAAATAATACCAGTATAAGTGTAATTCATTGTAGAAAACAATGGGATATTTCACTTTGCCTGTATTCATTTACATTTTGATGAAATATGTGTTTCGAGTTACAGTTTGAAATTTTCGCCATTTAAGCTTACCCCTCAAGACCCTCTGCATTATCTTTTTATGGTAAGTTTCTAAAATCCAGTGGTGGTCAAATCATTTACGTAATAATTTCCCTGTATTCAGAAATGTTTTCTTTCCATTCTGTTTCTGAAATATTCATGGAATGTTGTAAGCATTTCCCCCTGATCTACAGAAAGAGCTCTGCATATCACAGACACGCTGTGTTTGAAACTCTAAGGTGACAGGGGAGATAACCAAATAGAACTGTAATATACTAGGGGTGTGCTGTCAGGAGGAGGTACATATATATAATATGATGCCTTGAGAGGATGCATCCCAGCATAGCTCCAGTCCATCTAACCATGAGGATTTTACATTGTATCTCAATACTCATTTTTACCCCTCGGCCAATTTTGGCCATGGGGTATTGTCTTGTACGTCCGTCTGTTCGTACGTCCATACGTCAGTACGTGAGCGAGATAGCCGGAAAACGGTTCCATTGAAGAATTCCAAATTTGGTATGCTTATTATTACCCCTCAGCCCATAGGGCTGTGGGGTCTTGTCGTTGCCATGTACGTACGTCCGTCCGTCCTAGCGTCCGTCCGTCCTAGCGTCCGTCCGTCCGTCAACATTTTCTTGTCCGCTAAATATCTGCAGATCTATGAAGTCGGGCCTGACCAAACTTTGGTGAGAGCTTCCTGAATGTTGACAGATGAACTGATTAGATTTTCAGATGGCTATGATGATGTCATGATTTTTAATTATTTTTTTTATTATTTATTGATGGCGTAGCTTTTGCACTGTTATCTATGCCCATCAACATGTTCTTGTCCGCTGAATATCTGCAGATCTATGAAGTCGGGCCTGACCAAACTTTGGTGAGAGCTTCCTGAATGTTGACAGATGAAATGATTAGATTTTCAGATGGCTATGATGATGTCATGATTTAAAAAAAAAAATAATTATTTATTGATGGCTTAGCTTCTGCACTGTTATCTATGCCCATCAACATGTTCTTGTCCGCTGAATATCTGCAGATCTATCAAGTCGGGCCTGACCAAACTTTGGTGAGAGCTTCCTGAATGTTGACGGATGAAATGATTAGATTTTCAGATGGCTATGATAATTTCATGATTTTTAATTTTTTTAAATTTTTTAATTTATTGATGGCTTAGCTTTTGCACTGTTATCTATGCCCATCGGGAACCCTTGGTTGCATGTTTCGTTGTGAATTTTGAAGGTTCCCTGATACAAGAAAGCCTGGTCCATTCATGATTCTCATTGAATGAAGGACAACATTTTTCTTAAATTTTGCTATTAAATCATTCTATTCTACATCATATGATTTATTCTAAAACTTTTGCATGAACCATATTTGTGTCCACACATTTAACTGGTACAACATAATGCTTCAATTTTTGTCACCAAACATGTTACTGTACCTTGGAAATTATGTAAAAAGAGTAATTAGGAGAGCCCATTTTTAGCCCGACTCTGTGCAACTTTGAATCAGTTTGCATACCTGGAGCTTATGCCCCCCCTTGGGATTTTTTGCAGGTTCCGATCCCAAACTCCCAGTTCCTTTTCGTAATTCATTATTGAGGGTCCAATTTTTTTAAGTGAATTTCGGCGCAAAGAGCCTTTGATCAATCACAAAACAGAGGTTTATTAACATGAAATTCAATACCCAGCTATGCAATCGGATCGATATTGAGGTTTCCAGAAGCTTTTTCTAGGAGTATTTCCTTCAGAAATCCTTTCAAATTGAACAACAACAACACTTTCGTTTTTTGTTTCATTTGAGTTTTGGGTGCCCATATGTTTTCCAAAACTAAACTGGTTCTAGATGCAGCCCTGATCCTACTTGACTAAAAAAAAACAGGCTGAGGGGTCCACGCACCTTTTAGGTGCTTGCCTGCAATTCATGTTTACCTAGTCAAGGATCAGACGCCAGCGTTCGAAATGGCGGCCTGCTATTGGCTAAAAGCAGGCCAAAAGTTTGACAAAGCAGGCGATGTGGAAAATGACCTGCTAAAAAAAAAAATCACGACCGAAAGTAGCAGGCCATAATTTTCCTGGCCATTCCTTAGTTTCCTACCTATATATCATTTTGTTTCCGTTGCACACAACGTAAATTGAATTCTTCGTGGGCGATATCATCGTACAAATACTCCACTAAAAAAATGAAATCTGCAGAACAAGGCAGCGGTCGAAATAACGCCTGCCTACCTACCGCCGCCGGCAAGTGAATTTTTCCCGTGACAAGTTGCAAAAAAATCTATCTGTCGCATGCGGAAAGTAGGATTTCATCCAGCAAAAATGATAAAACGCGATCAATTTTCGTAAATACCTTTTAGGAGTCTAGATCTATCTGAAGGAACGGCCAATCCAAGAAATAATCCATTGAAAATTTATTTCAAGCCGATCTTTGGCCATTGTTCTCTGTCAACATTTCCCACGCCAATTTCACTTCCGGTTGCTGCGCGTCAATCCTTGCGCGGTAGTCCGGTGCATCCAAAAGTCGGACCTGTTACGAAATGGAATCGGACTATCTGTTGTTTTTTTTCCCAGTTAGTACCGATGGTAAATAATATTGTTGGCCTCTTTTCTTGGGCTTCTATTCACAAGCTGAAGTTTTTCTAAGCAGACATTTCAGTTAATTGATAATTCCAACGGGACTCTGGTGGCGGATTCTAATTTATTGCAATCAGCAATTTACAAGGGGAGACTTTTGATAAATATAAGTAAATATAGTTCACATGATTTAGTCAACAAGGCTTTTGCAGTTCTAATTGCAGAAATTAGGGGAAATAGTTGTCGTTGACATATCAAAGTTGACATCAACTTTCCATTGGTGCTCAGTTTTAAAGAACATATGTGCCAAATAAAAAAATTAATAATAATAAATATAAAAAACGCCCACCTCATTTTTAGTTGGACAGTCAGCGAAGTTTTAGTGAAGGGAGAGAGTATATAATACCACATACATAAAACTTCTTTTTTATTGCAATGTCTTAATGCAGTCAAATAATTAATAATTAATAATTACAGCATTCAGCATCATCATAATTTCCTCCCAAGGTCATGAGAAGCTAAAGATTAATTAACAGAGGCCTTATTGGTGGATTTGCACATGTAGAAAAAAAATAGCTGTCCAACTTCATAAATAGCAGGTGATGTTAGATATGACCTGCGATTTTTTTTTCGATGGAAAAAAATAGCAGGTCATCACAAATTTCCTAATTCGGACCCTGGATGCCTATTGAATTGGGACCTGATTGTGTGGAAACCTTGGCGGCCATCTTTAATTTTATGCAAAATGGATAATGATGCATAGCTCGGAAACCATTCAACTGTTCAATACGAAAGTTGGTATGTATCATCGATACATCAAGCAACTTTCAATGAATTACCAAACCGGCTTTTCTGATTAGCTGGAAATCCTGGAGGCCATCTTTAATTTATGCAAAATCGATAATGATACATATCTGTTACCACCCTCACGGAAATAGGGCGCAATTAGGGCGCATTTGAGGCGCAAATGGGGCGCATGAATTGAGACAGCTAGGGCGCAGTTGGGGCGCAATTGGGGCGCGCGCCCTATCTGCGCCCCCAATTTTGCCATTAGACTCAATATGGCTAGGGCACAAATTAGGGCGCGTTCCAAATATGTTAATTGCGCCTTATATGCGCCCTATTAGAGAATAGGGCGCAGTTGGGGCGCAGTCTTAGGGCGCAGAAAAGGCGCAGTTGGGAGCGATTAGGGCGCACTCTCAGAATAATGGCATGAATGTTGTACTGATAGGGCGCAGTTAGGGCGCATTTGGGGTGCAATTAGAGCGCAGTTAGGGCGCAGTTGGGGAACAGAATAGTATACCTGCCAGGCTAACCATGTTCTAACCTCAGTAAATAAAGTTTATCTATCATGTACATAAACTGAAGATATAAGGTGAAAGATGATTATTGGCATCTAACTAGTCTAAATAAATCTAATTTTACTCTGCTCTGTACATATTATTTTCATCTACATGTACAATGTGCATTCATGGTTAGAATTACATTTATTAGAAAATATATGTGCATGGAATACATTGTACTACAGTCAGCTGAACATTGTGGAATTAGTACATTAGGTCATCTGACACTTTCGCTCACTTTTTCTTGAGTTTTTTTCTTCAAATTACTTCTACACACATCTGAAACCCTTTACATCATCCACTATCCACAAAACAGAGGTATAACACTCACCAAAATCTTGTTAAATGGGCATGAAATCTTCAAATTCAAAATGTTTTTTTGAAAACCAATATGTCTGCCTTTCTTTTGTTAATATCAGCCAATAAGATAAAGGTCATGTGACAGTTTTGACGAATCAGATAACATGCTATTGTGCAGATAATAGGGCGCAGATAGGGCGCAGTTGGGGCGCAATTAGGGCGCACTCTGAGAATAATAGCATGAATGATGTACATGTACTGGTAGGGCGCAGTCGGGGCACAGATAAGGAGCAATAGCTTCTTCAAGTAAAAGTCTGATTTTTTTGTTGAAATAATGTTATTAAATTTAGTTTGAAAGTTCAGATTTTACATTAATGAATTCATAGCTCAGAATAGTGAAGAAAGCAGACAGTCTGAATTTTTGGAAAAAACTTTTTTGACTAAGACATGCATGCACATGTCTTTAAAATGACACACATGCATATGTGATTACTAGCTAAATGAATGTTGGTGAAAAAAAGTCCAGAAGGCACAAGTATACATGTAGGGTTCACTCTGAATTTTAGATAAAATGGTTATGTCCAGAGGGCGCATTTAGGGCGCATTTAGGGCGCAGTCCGAGTTCTCGAAAAAGTAGTTATGTCCACAGGGCGCAGATAGGGCGCAGTCTGAAGTTTGGAGAAAACATCAATGTCCACAGGGCGCAAGTAGGGCGCAGTCCGGATATCAGAGAAAATTTCAAAGTAAATAAGGCGCAGTTAGGGCGCGCGCCCTATCTCTAGCTTCTAGGGCGCATTCCTGAAGGGCGCAATTAGGGCGCAGCAGGGTGGATGGGATGAAGAAATGGGGCGCAATTAGGGCGCAGTAGATAGACAAGGCGCAAGTAGGGCGCAGATGGGGCGCGCACCCTAAATAGGGCGCGCACCCTATTTCCGTTTTATATGAAAGTTGATATACATCATCGATGCATACAGATACTTTAAATCGGGACCTGATTGACCGAAAACCTTGGCGGCCATCTTTAATTTATGCAAAATCATTAATGATCTCGTTCTCTAATACCGTTCAAGTGCTCGATGTAAAATTTGGTATACATCATCGATGCATCAAGAGACTTACGACAAATGACAGTTCTGGTTTCTCTGATTGGCGGAAACCTTGGTGGCCATCTTTAATTTATGCAAAATCTTTAATGATGTATATCTCTGATACCATTTCAGTGTTCTATACGAAACTTGGTATACAGCATCAATGTATCAAGAGACTTTCAATTAATAACCACATCAGTTCCTCTGAGTGGCGGGGAGGATGAGCGGCCAACTTTAATTTATGCGAAATCATTAATGATCTCTATCTCTGATACCGTTCAAATGCTCGATGTAAAATTTGGTATACATCATTGATGCATCAAGAAACTTATGTAATGAATACCGGTTTCTCTGATGGGACGGTAACCTTGGGGGTCGTTCCTAATTGCAAAATTTTTGATAATCTGTATATTTGTGACTTGACTGCTTGGTGTTCCTGACATCTTGGTTCAAATTGAATACATTGTGAATGCGCAGCTTCGTATTGTTATTTACTGCTGAAGGATATGCTTTCTATTATCTGAAAAAAAGTGGAAATTTTTACAAATATTGGTAACATGCAGTGAAGACATTATTTTATCATTTCATCAGGTTGGTTTCATAATAAATGTCTGTCCCAGCGGTCACAAGTTATTTTTTCACGGGGCGATTTAGTCCCGTAGGGACTAATGGTCCTGTATTGTAGTCAGGAAAAACTTGAGCACATTTGGTACCGTTGCCGGGTGACTGGTTGTTTATTTAACTGCTTTAGGCTTTGAGAGGAAGAGCAGAAGAAAAGAGTCCTCAAGTTATTCAGCTACTGCAGATAGTTTGGTCAACTATTTTTGCTAGATTTTGTTTCACCTGGTCCATATTACTAGTGAAGTTAAATATTTTCTGCTATTCTTATATATGTTCATATGTCATTTTCACAGAGATTTCCTGCTTTAGAGCATGAATACAAAATGGATACTATTCAGAGGTTGACTTAGAGTGTTTTCCTGAAAGGATGTCATAAATCACTGGTTGATAAAAACTTTATTTAGAACACTTAACAAATACAGAAGAAAATAGTTTAAGGCAGACTTATCATATGTTTGCCATGTTGGCAAGAAATTCTAATTTTCTAGGCTTCCATTCTTGCAGAAATTATATACATGGTATGTAACTTTTGAACTATCACACAAACATCCCCTCCACCAGACCCTCTATACCATTTAGAGCATAGTCACATGCATGACACATGCATGACCTAGGTCAATGGCTTGGTTCACTTAGCTGATAGGGTTACTTGATAGGGTCAAACTCCAAACTTTAGATAGCATGCAGTGCTCTACATGTACAAGTCTGCATACAACCATTGTCAGAATTTGTAACCTTCCAACCTAGGGGTGTACCTAGTACCTTATTGAGAGAAATGTGTGAGACTACAAATTGTATGGCTCTTCGCCATGGGGACTGAACATCAAAGAGTTAGTGGAATTATTCCAACAGCCTATTTTACATTTAAATAGCCCCGTTTCAGTGCCTAAGGCTCTAGTTAAATATATATATATGTGTACAATTACACTAATGCACTAGAGATCCTTGTTGAGAGAAATGTGTGAGACTACAAGTATGGCTCTTCGCCGTGGGATGGAACATCAAAGAGTTAGTGGAATTATTCCAACAGCCTATTTTACATTTAAATAGCCCCGTTTCAGTGCCTATAAGGCTCTAGTTGGTTTAGCAAATAAAAAAAAATATAGAAAAATTCGGCAAAAAAAATAAAAAATAAAAAATAAAAATAAAAAAATATGGGGGGTGGGTATTCCACCTGGGGCTCCAATGTTAAATCCCTATGATTTTCGTTTAGCTGAAGTGCACATGTACATCTGTACTAAAGTTTGCAGCAGTTGCCAGCTGTCATTGGATGATTATAAAACTTGGTACACATGTTTTTTATGATTGAAGGATGCACCTGTGCTATTTATGAGATGAAATATTAATTTGTGTCCTAATTATGAAGTTCTGGACTTAGTAATTTGCGAATTAAAAGGTTTCGTTGTTAGACAAATGTACTGAAAAGTTGTCTGAATTTGTCAGGTTTCATTGGATGATTATGAAACTTGGTACACAAATTTCATATGAGTAGAGGATGTCCCTGTGGTATTTAGGAGATGAAATATTAATTTTTGTTCAAATCTTGAGGATTTTCATCTAAGTAATCTGCCAATACATACATATACACCTATATAATATTTCATCCATCGACCCACGCTTTGTGGCAAGTCATACAATTGATGCAAGCAGGCGATTTCCTGGTGAGGCTATGTCCAGTTACCTCTACAGACCAACCGGTTAATCGGCTGTCAGCGGTGGGGCAATAATCTGTTTAATTTTCACATCTCAAAAAGTAATCAAGTCAGGGAACTCGGGAAAATAGATTCAAACCCTAAATTACACTATATTGAATTGAAATTTCAAAAAAAAATTCCAACAGAAGGAAGATCTAATCTTGAATATTGAATTTGGGCAATAAAAAAAATGGCTGTTTGCTCGAGTCAGGAGGGCTCAGTATCCTTAAGAAAAGGTGTTATTTGTGCTGATATGAATAGCTTGATCAGGTCATGAGCACCAAGTCATTTGTTCTCATGTCATTTAATTGAGTATGGGACTCTTCATTGAGTATGGAACTCCTCATGGAGTATCGAACTCCTTATGTCCCTCTTTACTGAATAAATGACGCTTTATGGAGTATGTGACTCCTCATTGAGCATGTTGAGTATGGAACTCCTCATGGAGTATGGGACTCCTCACTGAGTAAATGACGCTTCATTGATTGCTACTCTTCATTGAGCATGTTGAGTATATGACTCCTCGTTGATTATGTGACTCCTCACTCTTCTCCACAGATGATGCCCTCGCTATGTTAGATGAAGACGAGAAAAACTTCAAGGAAGAAAATGTTTTCATGCAGGTAATTTTGTGATTACAGTGTAAATTTTACCCACCACCATGCAGCCATGTCTGCTTTCATGGAACAACCTGTAACAGTTCCCATGCAAGAACTTTTACCAGATAATGGAACAGCATGGTAATGGGTTCCTGTGGGCCAGCTTCTAACAGCTCCTATTGACATGATGGATGGATTAATCATCGACGAAATATTATCATTTGAAACTGAAGTAGCCTGAAATGAATGATTAAATTAAATTTAGATTGAATTAAATTTAAAATCCCTTCACCAAATCACTTTTGAAGTGATGGAAATTGCATCGAAATATGGAGCTCAGCGCAGAAGTTCCTTCCAGACCTGAAAGTCTCCAGGAGTAGAATTCCTTGTGTGTTTATGGCAAATCCACCAATAATGAAATCTTGAATATTTTTTATCACCTCCACCCCCTTGGAAAATTCTCAAGAGAGTACCAAGGTCATCAGGTCATCAGTCATTTCCATATGTTAATAGCACATAATATAGTGGCGTCATTTCCATTTCCGCATAAAACAATGGGGAAAGCTTATCTAAGTAGACAAGTTCCTACATTGTGTCTTGGGTTATTTGAGCGAAATCAGTTCGTTGCAGAAGTTTTAACCTTTTTTAAGGTTTTAAGTTTTGTGAGAGTTCACAAAATTTGCCTATTTTGCAGAACTTTGATTGCATCTTTAACTTATCTATTGTTAGCCCTTTCTGTAAAGTGTGTGATCGCCCCTCCCCCCTGCTGCTCTAGCATGGTTAGAGGTATAAAATCTGTTTTCGGAAAGTAGTTTCACTTTCACTTTTCCAAAGGCACCCGCAATTGTTTTGGTTAATTATTTGGATAAACTATTTCAGAATATTTGTTTGAAAAACTATTTTTTATATTTTCTACATAAACCACCAGATCCTGAATACATGTACATTAGAAAGTTAATTTTCCAGAAATATAGAATATTTAATTACTAAAATTAATTGTGAGGGCCTATGGCACAACTTACTGGAAGTTCACTGTACTAAAATGCTCCTTGTGGAATAATGGAGTGCATGTCTGTGACTGACCTCTCACTGACCTGTATGTCCTAGGAGGACGAGATGGATGTTGGTGGTGCTGGACCCAATCCTCACGATGAATCCTGGTGCTTCAAGAGTTCTGTTTACCTGGCCTCCACTGCTGTCCCCTACGAGAACTATGGTGATGCCTGCCTGAGGATCTCGATTGGCGAGTTTATGAGAAGTCGCTCTGGGCCCTTGGGTTCTCTTGGAGATGACCCCTTTGCTGACCGGGTAACACTGATAATTGCCATTAAAAATTCATTGAATTGCCATTGAAATCGTTCTGAAGACCCTTTAAAATTTCTTGATTAACCCTGTCGCCGATTATTTCCCCTGACGAAAGTGACCTGCTGACGATCAATTCCCTGAGAACTGTTAAAATTTGTATATGTTGTCTTTGGAATGCTAGAAATTGCGTTTGCGTCCGAGATTTGCAGAAAAACATAAGAAACCTGTCCCCACAATACACACTCCAGTGTTATTTGCTCTAGTTTTATAGCAAAATAAATAA
Organism: Hanleya hanleyi; assembly: GCA_036873755.1. Lineage (NCBI taxonomy): Eukaryota > Metazoa > Mollusca > Polyplacophora > Lepidopleurida > Hanleyidae > Hanleya > Hanleya hanleyi. The sequence continues at coordinate 1,867 of JAVTVY010010315.1, read as the reverse complement.
AATAGCATACAAAATTAGGTTTTACTGCGAGAGAATGCGCTTTTCCCCGGCTTTCTCGACTTAAAAACGTCAAAATCCAACGGAGAAATCGTCTTTTTTTCGACCGCATTTGACAGCGTTTTTCTCGAGTTTTACTCTGCCAATTTTCATGTTTGACCTCTCATTGGAAAGCGTAACCTTTCACCTTTCTACACAGGAAATAACCTAGAATGGATGGCAAAATAAAACGGAGGATACGATTGGATTATAAAATGATGTCATTCCATCATTCCAGCCACTGCCTACGCTCGTCTCAAATCTGTTGGCTGATAGAGGTCACGTGGGCAAAATTACGCATACCGATTGGCTCGTTGGCCTGCGGGGGAATCCATCTTGAATGAAATGGATAACTGCATGACAAACGTTGTGGATCAAGACTCGTAAAAATATGGAAATAAACTTCATCGATCATTGTTGGCAGTTTTAATCTTCTGGGGAATATTTACCACACTTTACCAGCCGTGTAAGTTCAAAAATACAGGAGTTAGGAAGAGGTTTTCGATGATTTTTTCCATTTCTGCGGCTTGCTGCCGACAGGCCCGTCACACGGTATGTGGGAAAAACTGCATTTTTCGCTCAGATTTTTTTCGTTCAACATCTAATTTTGCTTTATTTCTTTTGCAAACAAATAAACAACTTCAAGAATCAAATTGATCAAGGTTTTGGCTTTCCAGAGAGTACAGTGTTTGATAGATTTCCGTTAAAACGGATGCAAAAAAATACAATTGCTATACCCATCGTGATGGCGAACAGGTTTAAAGCTAACCCGGTCTACCGGGGATGGTCGTACGGGTGGCACTCTCGTTATCCCCGTGTACCGGGTTTAATCAGTGAAAGGGTTAATAGAAAGTTTTTATTTAATTCCCATCAAATTCTTTTGAAATCATTGATCACTGAACATTACAGTACTTTATATTAGTAATTTTGATGGATCTTGATATTCTAACAAAGCCTTGGAATTAAATCATTTATGTGCAGAACATTTCAGTGAATTGTCTATTTTCAATGGTGCCTGCAATTTTTTTATTCATGGTTATTAATTTGTCCACTCATGGAATCTTCCCAGTGTAGCCTTCACACCATTGAACCACCCCAAAGTTACGTTCCCTCCACTGAACCACCCCAACATAGCCTACACACAATTGAACCTTACCAAAGTTGCCTTCCCATCATTGAACCACTCCAACATAGCCTAAACACTATTGAACCACCCCAACATAGCCTTCACACCATTGAACTATCCCAATGTAGTCTTCGCACCATTGAACCATCCCAAAGTTGCCTTCCCTCCAGTGAACCACCCCAACATAGCCTACACACAATTGAACCTTACCGAAGTTGCCTTCACTTCATTGAACGACCTTATTAGCCATCAAACCATTGTACCACCCCAAGATGGCCTTCACACCATTGAACCATCCCAACATAGCCTTTCCAACATTGAACCGCCCCAACATAGCCTTCACTCTGTTAAACCATTGCAACATAGCCTTCACACCATTGAACTATCCCAACATAGCCTTCACACCATTGAACCACCCCAACATAGCCTTCACTCTGTTAAACCATCCCAACATAGCCTTCACACCATTGAACTATCCCAATGTAGCCTTCACATCATTGAACTATCCCAACATAGCCTTCACATCATTGAACTATCCCAACGTAGCCTTCACTCCATTGAACCACCCCAACACATCCTTCACACCATTGAACCATCCCAACACATCCTTCACATCATTGAACTATCCCAACATAGCCTTCACACCATTGAACCACCCCAACACATCCTTCACACCATTGAACCATCCCAACATAGCCTTCACAT
>JAVTVY010010314.1:0-46682 GCA_036873755.1 Hanleya hanleyi | reverse complement strand
GTCCTATATTACGTGAAAGTCAAACGATCATATTCTGTGTTGAGGTGTCAGTTCGGTAACATCTAAGTGGTAGCGTGTCCGGTGTGGTCTAGGGTCGAGTATTCTGATTCTGGGTGTTCTTGCTATGCGGCGTTGTCACTCAAGGCGCTGTAGGTATTCTTGTAATCGTCATCCGTCTTCTGTTTCAGGTCTTGTCCAACTCGTCTGTGGTCTTCGGTGTGCCTGTATCATATGAAATAGAAGGATTGTAGTCATTCTTGTTTTCTATTGTTTTTCGATGCAATAATTTGATATATCTTCCTCCCAACAACAGGCACGCCCCGAATGTCAGTCACATAATATGAATAGCAATATATAATTAAGACAGCAAATAGATAAACAAATGAATAAATAACTAAACATATCGATAGATTCAGTACTAGGTAAATACACAAATAAACGGCGCTGTATTATTTCTGTATGCATTATCGTTTGATGGCCATAAGGAATTTGTAGGACAATGAGATAGACGGCCCTCAATATCAAGGTAACTCCGCCATCACCATTTCCTATATTTTATGCCGAATACCGCTCGCTATATGCGATTACCGCTCGCTATATGCGATTTGGCCGTGCTAATGTTGTCATGAATTCAATTAGATTTGGCCATCGTTTGTTTTGTAGGACAGTGGAACAGACGGCCCTCAATATCAAGGTAACTCCGTTGTTGCCATGCCTATTTTATTTCTAAATGTGTCTGTGACATTTTGGCCGGATGTTATGTATGGATAGTTTATTATGGCCATAATGTTTTGTATGGCTATGGTGCACACGGCCCTCAATATCAAGGTATCTCCGATGCAACCATACCATTTGTTTAAGTCAGAAGAATGATTTGGCCTCTATCAAATCGTGGCATAGTACTTGGTGTACTAGTAGTTGATTATGTGGAAAAAAAAAAAAAAAATGCTGACTGCGCATGTACGGCGGTAGTATTATATACTGGAGTAATAACCAGCAGTTTTGATAAAATTTATCAAGGACTTGAATACCTGATACCCGATTGTGGTCTGGCCAGCTATTTATAGTCTGCTGGCGTGACCTCTGACCGCAGAGCATCAGCCAATCAAATTCACATTCGCAGGCCAGCCTCCAGAAACGCACGTGCGAGCTTGGCAGCACGTCTTGCAGCATGGCGAACGAGAGGAAAACTTCGACGGAAAGTTATGCAACTTTCGTGCAATAAAACAACTAATTTCCGTAGAAGTATGAACGATCTGTTATATATGCAGGCGACTATATGCAGGCGCTTTCAAATTACAACACATATAAGGGAAGTGGGAAGAGGTGCCGACATACTGACTGCGTCACATGACTTCACAGAATGGTCTTCTGGTTAACCTATTCTAAAGCACATACCAAGAATCTAACGATTCGTGATATGTGTTGTATCTCAGGCACGCTTTTATTGTACCTGTTCATGTGGCAACTTGGATGATATGACCACACGGCCCCTAGCACCGGCATAAGCGGTATTAGATACAAATTTAGAGAGCTATGATGGAAATGCTCTGACAACTCGTATACTGGTAATTGGTGAGCTGTTTCGCTGTGACAGCTCGTACATTGGAGATTGGTGAGCTGTATCGTCGTCAGATGTAAATGACGCATTTAACACAAAAGACTAGTCAGTAAGGCCCGATGTCGACCCAGCATCAACTTCCCACAAATGCCAACATATATCAAAGACCAAAAGGTCTGTACAGGGGGCGGGCCTCGGGGACGAAACGTCCACCAGCAGAATCTCGCCATATACAGGAAAAATTACAACACATATAAGGGAAGTGGGAAGAGGTGCCGACATACTGACTGCGTCACATGACTTCACAGAATGGTCTTCTGGTTAACCTATTCTAAAGCACATACCAAGAATCTAACGATTCGTGATATGTGCCCGTTCCTTCTCATTCACCAAACGCTATATAGACGACCTTCTCGCTGTGGATAATCGCTATATAAATGACGCAGTGAAGGATATATATCCACCTTCTCTGGATTTGAAGGAAACTACAGATAGCCCTACAGGCACATCTTATTTAGATCTCTACCTCTATAAAAATGAAGCGGGCATTCTCTCTCGTCGACTTTATGACAAAGAGATGATTACAATTTCGACATCGTAAACTATCCCTTTCTGGATAGTAATATTCCAGTGGGACCTGCATATGGCGTATACATATCTCGCTTAGTAGCATTTGCTAGATCCTGTGTTAAATGTGATGATTTTAATCAACGTCACAAAACACTGTTGCAGAAACTTATAAAACAGGGCTATTCTACCAAGCGCCTCCACTCAAAGTTTCTCAAATTTGGCGATACATATCGCATGCTGATAGCAAAATACGAACGTAGCGTGCAAGATCGTAACATGTGTCTAATTCCGCTTAACCCGGGGCTAGGGGCCGTATGAGCCCATGTACTTCAAGATCCTCATGGTACTCATATGAACAGTCACAATCAAAGCGTGACTGAGGTACATCATTTTTAGATGACGACTCTATAACGAATATTATGGATTAAGAATACTGATCAGCGATACGGATTTGATATTTGGAACATCATGATGTCTTGCCGGCATCATTGAAAACTGTTGACCGCTTCTCTCTTGCAGGAAACAAGCCTATGTTTATGTATACTTTTGTCTTTTTGAATTTGGTGCTAATACTGTTATATGGAAATGGAATAGGTCTTTGGATTATGGACGCGGATATTCTCTAATGGACGACGGCTGGATTATGAATGACGGACTAGACGCTTGTAATCAAGGCATTTTCTCCAACATCCAGAGATGATTACTAGTGGGGGCTGTTAGGGATATTTTGGTTCACATTCTTCCAAAAGCACCAAATTTGGCCCATATGTCGCCCATACCATACTATTTCGATTTTTGACGGGCGCCAAGACGGGCGCCCCCTAGGGCCGCCATATTCGGCGAAATTCAATATGGTCGCCATCCTGGTTATAGTTGAATAACTAAAAGGGCTAGAAATGTGAATAATAGCACTTTTAGTGGTTTTTGGGGTCGGAGAATCTGATTGTGATCTTATTTCAACGATTTTAGGTCAAGGTAACCTTTAAGGTCACCCTAAAGGGCATTTTGGGGACAAATTCGCCATTATCAGTGGTTTTGGGGCAAGATATATAAACTGCCTCATTCTATTGGTTTCCAGGTTTGAGTAACCCGAATCTGGCCTTATTTTGGCGATTCGGGGCAATATTTCATTGAGAGTCGCGATAGAGGTCATCCGAACCAGAGGTCAATTGTAGGTATAACACCAAAAGAACCACAAATAATACCATAGAGGTTTGTGGCATTCTCCGATTCTGATCCTATTTTGAAGATTTGAGGTCAACCCATTTTGGGGTCAAAGGTCAAAGATCAACAGTCACCACTAAGAACAATCGAACGAAGAGTATTCAGGAACAAATTATATTACAATACTCCGGAGATGACATCTGCTGATAAAATACTATAACTATGCCGCTACGCCGCTATGTGAGTAGTATACATAGAGTAAAACGGAAGGCTAGCGCGTCACTGCGCATGCGCGGAGTTAATTTTTGGGTTGCCATAGGGGGGGTTCGCATACGTGAGTTAATTTTTTTGAGATGTGAGTGGGTGGGTTTAAAATGGCGGACGTTGACGTCCGCCATTTTGAACCCACCCACTCACTTGGGTGCACTGATTGACCTGGGATGTGAGTGGGTGGGTTTAAAATGGTGGCTGAGGGTGTTGTGTGTGTAAAATAAGGGTCCGCCATTTTGAACCCACCCACTCACCGGGGTGATTGAGTGCTATGTGAGTGGGTGGGTTCAAAATGGTGGCCGTTTATTTTCTCTGGGACGTTGAAAGTCCGCCATTTTAAACCCACCCACTCACTCGGTTGCACTGATTTGACCTGGGAAGTGAGTGGGTGGGTTTAAAATGGTGGCTTTTGGTGTTGTGTGTGTAAAATAAGGGTCCGCCATTTTGAACCCACCCACTCACCGGGGTGATTGAGTGGGTGGGTTCAAAATGGTGGCCGTTTATTTTCTCTGGGACGTTGAAAGTCCGCCATTTTGAACCCACCCACTCACTCGGGTGCACTGATTTGACCTGGGATGTGAGTGGGTGGGTTTAAAATGGTGGCTTTTGATGTTGTGTGTGTAAAATAAGGGTCCGCCATTTTGAACCCACCCACTCACGGGGAAAACGTATAAAAGCAGTCGATTTTTAGGGAAAGGGTGTATTCAATTGCACTATTTTGTGGAGCACTCTGACTTACCTGACTTGACCAGCCAGCCTGCCTGTTTCACCTTTAGTCTGCTTCACCTCTAGCCAGCCAGCCAGTCAGCCAGCCAGTCATCCAGTCAGCTTGCCTGTGTTGTATGGGCTGTGAACCTTTTACTTTTTTCACTTTTACCGGTGCCCATTCACCCTACTTTTACACCGTAGCAGTTGCTCATCAGCCTGAGCCTATAGTCATGGAGCCAACCGTGCAAGTGTCGCTTCGAAACAACCGTGTTCGCTTCATTGATGAAATACAGCGTGTGGGTGAACTATGTGATTTCCTTATGCAGGAACACATACTCATGAAAGAGCATGTCGACGATATCATGGCCGAGAAAACTTTTTCAGGACAAAACAAAGCTCTCATCGACTTTCTACTGCGCCATGGCTCCTATGCATGTCTACTCTTGGAGGAGGGGCTGAAGATCACGGGAAATGAAGAACTAGCACATCTATTGATAGCCGACGACGCCGTTCTACGAGATGAGGCTATGTTAGTGGTGGACGAAGAGCGTACAGGTAGCAAACGTACTAGCCCAGAGAGTACTCCACCTGTTAAACGGGCTGGACGTGCCAAACGCCCTCGACTAACCCCGTTAGTAATACCTGTGGTTGAGACCCAGCAAGTGAAACAAGAACTTCCTCTGTCTGTCCAGGAGATCAACAATCTGATCGATGCGGCTCACCAGGCAGCTGACAAGGACATTTGGGAGCTCACACCCTATTTGACGGTCAGTGTCAAAGATGAAGAAGTGCATTTTAATGCAGCGGGCTTTAACGACAGACCTGGTAAGCATATAGCCATGAACTTGGACACCTGGCAAAAACTGGAGGCCCTTGATTACGCCATCGATGCGGTTATTCGAGACCAGGGGAATGACGAAGCGAAATTTCCTGTGGGTGACGACCTCTATGTGAGCTGTGCTTATTTCAATGACCAGCTCCTGGTGCATATTCGAAAATGGCGAAAAAGGTTAGATACACAAGAGCTGGTGGCTTGTCCTCAAGGGGTGACATTGAAATTAACAGCCTGGCGGGAGCGTCTAGCCAGTACAATTCGTCAAACTCTGGCCTATCAGGTGTCGCACTATATATATGAGAAGTACATCGAGACAGTCCTGCAGCTGATCACACCTCACATGAACACTCTGGTAGCCTCATACGAGTCCCTCACTGAAGCACTACAGGCTGTGACGGAGGCGCAAATTGCCACGGCAGTGGTAGCGGCTTGTCCTTCCAAAATCCCACGTGAAGAGATCGTGACGTACATCTATGTGCACCAAGGACGAAAAGATGATGATGAATTCAAACAAGTCTTGTTGACCAACTATTGAGAACAAGGAAAAACATGTATTGATCTGGAGAGATTGTATTACAAAAATTCAGAGTTTTTTCACTGTTAATTGTATTAAAAAAATTCAATACTTACCTATAATTGTATTAAATTCAATTGTGAATACGTTCATTGTGTGTTAATAAAAATAGTAATTAAAAAATGCTTTGTGTTCATTTTTTCCTTTTTTTTAATAGTCAAATAGCTCCAAAAACGTCTATTTCCATTCTTGCGCATGCGCAGAATGCTGATAGTTCAACCCACACCAGTCCATCAGATGGCCCTTCATCTCACCTTCACATTGATACCTCACTCGGCTCGATCGGGCCACTAGGGGCTCTCCTAGCTCCAAAAAGGCTATTTTGCAGATAAATGTCAACATCGGGTGTACGAAGATTTTTTTATTTTTTTTATTTTAGAGGTAGTGCGTCGAGTGAAGTATTAAATGGAAGCTGACGTGAAATGCTTCACATTGATACCTCACTCGACCCGATTGGCCCACTAGGGGCTGCCCTAACTCCAAAAACGGCTATTTTGAAGATTGCGCATGCGCAGAATGCTTATAGTTCAACCTACACCAGTTCATCAGATGCTCCTTCACGTTACCTTCAATTTGATACCTCACTCGACCCGATTGGTCCATTAGGGACGCCTCTAACTCCAAAAAGGCTATTTTTGAAGATTCATATTTTTGATATCATCTTTGCGCATGCGCACAATTACCCTAATTCAAGCCCATACCCAGTCTATCAGATGCTCCTTCACGTCACCTTCAATTTAATACCTCACTCGACCCGATTGGTTCATTAGGGACGCCTCTAACCCCAAAAAAAAGGCTATTTTCATAGCCTTTGGACTTCGCGCATGCGCAGAAAATTCAAAATAGCCTTTATTGGAGTTAGGGCAGCCCCTAGTGGTGCAATCGGGTCGAGTGAGGTATCATTGTGAAGCATTTCACGTCAGCTTCCATTAGATAGCTCACTCGACCCACTACCTCTAAAATAAAAAATCTTCATTCACCGGATGTTGATATTTATTTTCAAAATAATCTTTTTTGAGGTTAGAGGCGTCCCTAATGGTCCAATCGGGTCGAGTGAAGTATCATTGTGAAGCATTTCACGTCAGCTTCAATATCATACCTCACTCGACCCTCTACCTGAAAATAAAATTTTGTTGACTTGACGTATGAAGATTTTTGTTTTCAAAAAATTTTTTTTGAAAAAAATTTTTTTGGGGAAAAAGGATGAGGGGCATTCTGATGTTAGTTGGTGTGCTTAGGAAAGAAGTTTTCTCTTCCGGAAAGATGGGTTGGCCCTGAAAAGGGCCGTTGATAGCGTGATACGACACACTTTAGGCGCGGAATATTCTCTTCACGCCTCCTACATGTTTTCTGCATATCGGACATTTTATTTTCAAATGGGACTCGCCGGCATCAATGCATCGACACATCGCACCTTGACACGTCAGGGTTACCCAGCAATCCTTGCATAGGCAAAGATGTCCACAGGGTAACACGGCATACCAACTTTCCTCCTCCGCACAGATACTGCATCGTGTTTTTTTCTCCTCGACACGGCGTTCTTTCTTGAGTATGGTAATTTGCGCTTCCATTCCATTCAGGGTCGTCTCCATCCCATCCAGCCCTCTCTGCATGACCATAATCTGTTCATTGAGTTGGATTATCTCGACTTGGTGGCGACAGGGTTGTGGTGTTTCTGCCGCTGTAATTGTGGGAGTTTCGACAATGGTAGGAGGTCCGGCTGTAGGGGCTTCAGTCCTTATACTTTCAGTGTAGACAGGCGGTGTCATCGTGGTTGTTGTGGGAGGTCTACTAGAATTTAGCCAGGGCAGCTCGTCTTGTTCTCCACTTTCCGTCACATCACTATCGTTTTCTTCCATTCTGTTTATGTCTTGGTCCTGTTGTTCACTCAGTCTTCGCAGCCGGCTACTTTCTTCTGTTCTTACTTCTTCCCGCAATTGTTGTGCGAGTGCTTCGGTACTGTTGATTAACGTGGATTCATCTTCAAGTACTCGTTGAAAACTGGAGATGATCGTCAATTGCCTTCCATCTTCTTCTTCATGGGCAACGATTTCTCTGTGTTCTTCTGTCTGAGCAATTCTCGGGTCTCGAGTCGGATGATGTGTAAACAGAGGGGCACGTCCTCTTCGAAAACTCATGATGGTGTATTGGTGAATACATATCAAAATTATAGGCTTTTTATAGTCTAGTGGGGAGGTGAGTACAAAATGGCCGTGATGCACAGTCCTCCATTTTTAACCCACCCACTCACCGGCGTCAGTGAGTGCAAGATATAGGCTGACCCACTGTATAGTGAGTGGGTGGGTTCAAAATGGCGGCCGCTTATTTTCTCTGCGACGTTGAAAGTCCGCCATTTTGAACCCACCCACTCACCCGTGTCAGCCAGTGCAAGAATCCCACTGTGCTGTGTATGTACCCCTTGTCCCAAAGCATTAAATTTCTTATGATTTTTTCGATAAAACCCGTCACAATTTTCATGGAATTATTAGACGACTGTCACCCAGAGTCTATACACGTTTTTTTAGTCAGGAAAATTAATTTATTTCCCCTATATCTGGTGTTTCAGACTCCCGTACACGATTTTTATGGGTTTTAAATTCAATAAAATTAATAAATAGCGGTAGTGTGTAGCGTTAGACGGTTAAAATTTTTTTATACAATACATTGAATTGCCTGACTGCAATTTCCAATAAAAATCGAGGTCCGTTGACAGGTATTAAAAAATGACAGTCGTTTTTAAAATGAGGAACAAACACAAATATTGGCAGTGTCGTAAAAAATATATCACACAGCTAGAGTGCTATCGCTCACGTCCGCGTGAATTATACTATAAATAGCCGCTGTATTTTTTTTTAATTATTCACCAATACCCCAGTCATGCAGTCACTACCGCTGATTGAAATCAAGGATATTGACGACTTCATGACCCATGATGAAAATCAACTCTACGGGAATATCATCCGTTTGGAAGGTCATGACCAACCCTGGATAACTGATATCCTGGGAGAATTATTTCCTCCTTCACCTGGGAACCAGCCTGCTTCAACCCTACCGGATGTTTTTCCAGCCGTCGACCCCTGTTTTGACAAGATACACGCCGAGTTAGAAAAGATGTTGAAATCACCCCCAGCTCTAGACGACCCGGTACAAGAGAGACCCGCCGAAACACAGGGAAGCACCCAGGCTACAGAAGAAAAAGAAAAAAGACCCGATGCCAAGGCAACAGAGAACAGAGGAGAACATTTCACCCAGAAGAAGAAGAAGAAGCGGGTACAGAAAAGGGGAAAAGATGTCCGGCTACGCAAGAGGGAAGAGACAAGGGGCAAGAGAGAGAGGACACCTCCCGTCCAAAAAATGAACGATGAGGTGTATTATGTATGGGCGATCTCCACTTCAACATTGGGTTCTAACACAGAACGACAAAGCCAATTATATCTACCCTGTGTAGAGTGTTCGAACCAATTTGCCCGGTTTGCCGTAGCCCCGTGCGGTCATTCGGCATTGTGTCAAGTCTGCATCCATCGTCGGGCCCAAATACCTACCTGTGCAGAAGCCAATCATCCCCAACCATGTGAACTGTTACCGCTTACCTGTACCGTATGCGCAGAGAGAAGACGCCGACTTCAGATGCCCTCAACGATGTAATTTATTACATAGCAAAAAAAGAAAAAAAACAGAAAAAAAATTTGTCCTTTTCAGGACATTATCTTTTCCGAAAGAGAACTGCTAATCATACGCACAAAATTAAACACGAGATCCCCACACCTTATAACCCCTGTGTTCATTCAAAATAAAAGCCCCGTTCGGGCTATTTTTATCAAAAATAAATTACCCCAATTATCTTTTCCGAAAGAGAACTGCTAAATCACACGCACACAATTAAAAACGAAATCCCCACACCTTATAACCCCTGTGTTCATTCAAAAATAAAAGCCCCGTGATGCATTCGGGCTATTTTGATCAAAAATAAATTATCCATTATTCGGGGTTATGTCCCCGGTTGAAAAAAAATAACAATCCGTTATCGCGCAGATTGTTTATTAATTAATGGGGCAAAAAGAAAAAAATCCTGTGTTTGATATATGTGATAGAGATCCGTTCTGACAAGAACGTTTTCATATAGGCCAGGGATTGTTTTTTTGATTTGCTAATAAAAAGGGAGTAATGTATGACATTCTGTGCGTTAAATTGATGTGCTCAGTTAAGAAGTTTCCTCTCTCGGAAGGAATGGTTTGCTCTGAAAAGAGCATTTATTTGTTTACCCAGTTTATTCTGGGGAGAGTAGCTTACATCTCCTTGGTGGTTTTGTGGCTCACGAAGTGGCTCACCGGGAAGTAGCGGTAAGGGCTTATACCGTACTGTTCGTCAATATCCACATCCAGGGGCTGCCCGTCTCTGAACCGGGCTGCCGATACCGTGGGGGGAGGCTGCTCATACACGATTATAGGTGTGTCATCTTCATCATTCTCGCATCCCAGCCAGGAAGGGAAGTCCTCTAATGGGAAGGGTGATGGTGGTTTCTCTGTTTCGGCCCGGCCCGAATCATTCTCGCATCCCAGCCAGGAAGGGAAGTCCTCTAATGGGAAGGGTGATGGTGGTTTCTCTGCTTCGGCCCGGCCCGCTGCACTGCTCGGCGCTGTGACCGGTGAAGATGGTAGAGCTGGTGCTGGCAGGACTTCATCACAGGTCAAATCGGGCACTGTGGTTGCTGCTGGGCCAGGGGGACTGGGATGCATCTCATTCACCAGTTGTTGTAATTGGTCAAACCAGTCCCCCTCGCTGATGGTTGAATGGGCAGCAACCAACAGTGCCCTCACATTATTTGCCGTGGTGTTGTGACTGCCCTCGTCTTTCTTCAGTAACGTCGCTCTCCAGCTATTAAATTCGTCCCTCCAGAAGCGCCTCACATATTGCCGCATCATTCGTTCTTTTCTGGCGGAAAGTCTGTTTGTGTTGGCCATCTTCTTCGCTGTGCTTTTCGTCAATGTGAAAAATTTTATGATAAACCTATACAAGAGAAGCCACTATATATAAACAAGACGCGGACGTCAGCGAAACCGGGTAGACAGCCAAAAGATTCTGGGAACACTGGAAAATTCGGTGTGTTTCCTTGTCAATTATAAATGCCTGTTATTTGTACAATACAGCTCACCGCTCGTAGAATTTTTAGTTCCAATTCATCTCACCTAAATCAAGGACTTGTATTAAAAATTTCAGCCGTCTATCCCTTGACTACGTCCTGATTTTTAATTTTTACCGAGTTTCCGAGCCGTACTCTTCTAATACGCAAAATACAGAAAACCCGCTTCATTAAAAATCAATGAATGGTCTGGATTAAAAATAGAGCCAGTCTATCTCTTAGCAATCGATACGCCTGCCCTGAAAATTCCAGCTCGTTTCGATCATGAGAACTGTAGCAAATCAACAAAACAGTGCCTTCTTTTACGGGAAAGAACGCACATTGCTACGCAGTTCGCGGGTTAAATTTCGCGCCGACGGAATTGCGTCAGATACAACGGAGTTGCGCCCCCTTGGAAAAGTGCATTGTACCAATTTATGCGGTTTGATAATTTATTAAATGTGTTTGTCGTAGGAATACCCTTGTTTTATTAAGGTAACATTATAAAAAGGATGTGGGCTACCTATTTCAGTCATTGATTCCGTGAATTAACGGTGCCTTAAATTTATAAGCTGTATCATGCGTACTAGGGGTACACACTTTATTTAAAAAAACCCTTCACGTACCTAGAGGCTGTATGACGTATATACTATGGCTTGGCAAGCCTCGGGTTTCACTATTTTAGAGTACTAGGGTTGTTCAGGTAATTATTAAGACTTGAAATTCGAGTCTAGCCATGCACTAAATTTTATTTTTATCTTCGTAGGAGTCCAGACTCTTAATTTAACCACTCGGGGAGCGTCTAAAAAAATAATGGCAGTGTTAAATAATTTCCCAGGGTATTTTTTTATTTTTTAACCATGAAAAATTGAATCGATCTATATATAAATTTTTGTCGGGCTAGTATTTTTTATCATTCTTCAGTATGGCATCGTCAGGCAAAGAGCTCGCGTTCTTTCAAGTCACGTCAAAAGTAATTCTTATCGTGTACGAGCATGAATTGCGCTTGATCGAGGAACATCCGATCGAAGTGAAATTAACTTTAAGTCTGGCCGGATGGATGGTATTGACACGTGTATTACAAAGCCAAGAACCCGAAGTCGATTTTTTACCTATCGGTGACGATGTGTACCTGCGGGGGAGTAGAGAGCATTCATTTTTTCCCCGCTTAGAACAGTGTCGCGGGAGCGGTATTGTGCTTTGGCCAGCATTATGGGCAGCCCTGAAATCTATCATTACCGAAGTGGATGCTGTACTCTACCCGGAAAACCATTCCATCATCACCCGGACCCTAACCTCGGGTTGTACCATAATAATATATCCTGATCGCATCGACTTGATTGACGATGACTCGCGCTGCTGGTGCGTCCCAGAACCCGCGCGTATCACATTATCTCGCGAAGGTTGGACTACCTTAAAACGTGTATTATTATTCTGTGATTTAGATGGCGATGGTATCTATCTGGATCACGATGTATACATTTTTCGCGGCCCTTTTTTTGCCCGATTGATCTCTCTGAAACGAGGCGGATTTACGCTCGATCCCGACCTGTGGACGGCTTTGCAAAAAATAGTGCCCGTGGTGGATAAAGTATTCTCGGCACACGACCCGCCTCTCACAGAATAGAGCCCTATAAATACCAGGAAAAGAGACAGAGTGTGTATCAGTTGGACCTTGACAGCAAGCATGTCGCTACTACGAGCCATATTGCCTCTTACACCCAGTGTACGGTTATACGTTTATGCAGATACAGTCAAACTGACGAAAGACGCTCTAGCTATTTACTGGACCCCCGCTGAATCGCTATGGAATTCCGTCACACTAGAGCGTGATGGGTGGAATAAATTTAAACGCGTATTGAACGGAGAATTGGATGGACAGCTCGTTCACCTCGATAATGCCATGTACGTGTATACCCTACCCCCCCTGTGCATACGTGTGGGTCACTATAAAGATACGCGCAGTATCAGCCTAACTCCCTCTGTGTGGGCCGCCTTGAAGAAAATAATGCCTATTGTCGACCAGTTATTATCACCGGACGATCGACCCCCTCAACAATTAGCGTGGGTTCGTGCTATAGAACACGCGTTGGCTGAACCTGGTGAAAGACTACATGAGGCAGAATTTTCTTTCTGTAAACCCGCTACTACAACAGCTGGAAAAAAAAGGTCTATATGTAAAGAATGCACAGCGGCTAGAGGGTCAGTATCACCCCGGCAAGAGATCGACACGGACGGGAGCGAACGAAGGAAAAGTGTGTGATGGGGCGGCGGCGGCGGTCGGAGAAAAAAAAGGAGACGTCTATTCACAAAGTATTAACTGATTTGTATTATAATCCAACGAGTGCAGCTGCCTATAGTGGTGTGGGGGCATTGACTCGAGCGGCCCAAGGCATTAGTCGAAGTGAAGTTCGAGACTGGTTAAAAACTCAGGATACGTACAGTTTGCATCGAGCGGCCCGACGTCATTTTCGTCGTAACCGGGTCATCGTCGGAGGGATAGACGCGCAATGGCAAGCGGATTTGATCGACATGAGTCGATTTGCACCTGACAATAATGGAAATCGCTACATATTGACCTGTATCGATATTCTATCGAAATATGCCTGGGTCCTGCCCGTACGTACCAAAACAGGAGAGAATCTCATAGCCGCGTTTCAGCAGATTTTCAAGACGGGGCGCAAACCTCTTTATTTACAAACAGATGAAGGCACAGAATTTCTCAATCGACCCTTTCAAGCCTTTCTTAAGAAAAAGAAGGTATTTTTTTATCACACGTACAATGAGACGAAAGCATCGGTAGTGGAACGCTTTAATCGCACCTTCAAAGGACGCATGTACAAATATTTTACGGCTCGAAACACACGACGCTACCTGGATGTACTGCCTCAACTAGTCCAAGGCTACAACCGGGCCTATCATCGCAGTATCCAGCGAGCGCCCCGTACTGTGACAGAAGGCAACGAACATCAAGTACGGGCTACGCTGTACTCCTCCAGTCCACCCTTGACGGCACCCCGTTACAAACGGGGCGATGTAGTGCGGATCAGTAAAGTGAAAGGACAATTTGAAATTTGAGTTATTTACCGAACTGGAGTGATGAACATTTTGTCATCGTGCGCCATAAACCTCGACAACCCCACGTCTATCAACTGGAAGATCTACAAGGAGAGAGACTGCAAGGCACGTTTTACGAGGCAGAATTACAACCCATAGTGAAACACCGAAAGACTATTACACGGTGGAAAAGATTTTGAAAACGGAACGTCGACGTGGGATTCGCTATCATTTCGTCAAATGGCAAGGCTGGCCTCGTTCGTTTAATTCCTGGGTATCCGACCGTGACATGAAACGTCTATAAATTCTAACGCCTATCACCCCCCGCCTTCAGTATAGGATTTGGACCATGGATAGTACACGTCTACCCTTACTGTTAAGATCTCCAAAAGCACAAGTCGGTACTGTGTTGTGTCTAGTCGTGGTGCTGGGTACGTTATTTACCGGTGTGTTCTACGATTTATCCTACGTGATATCCTGTTACAACAACCTGCGTTCTTCATCAGCCAACACGACCCCACTACCAGCCCCCCAGACGGCAAGGGTCCGTCACGTCTCCACGCAGACACCTACCCTCCCATCGTCTACTCCAGCCATCACGTTACCCCGCTACATCCAGCCCACGACCACAACGATCCGTACTACCACTCATCCTGTATCATCCCTGAGAAGCGAGCCTTCCACTCCACCCTCTAGTACCACCACTACTACGACGACACCGCTCAACAGATTTGAAGTGGATGCCCGTGCATCATCTCGTTTACCCCGACAACGGTATCCCTTCGAGTACTATCCTCTGCGCCGGCCCCGACATTCTAAACGTCAAATCAACCCCTAAAGAAAATGGACCCACGATGGCAGCATCCATTCACGTGCCTCATCGCTGGACCGACGGGGTCGGGAAAATCACACTTTGTTCAACGTCTCATCCAACACGGGTCAGCCCTAATTTCACCGCCTCTAGCGCGTATCCTGTGGTGTTATGGCGCTTGGCAGCCCGCGTACGAGGCACTGGCCCGTGTCCCCGGACTCACCTTAGTGGAAGGCTTATCGCCTGAAGAACTACCCCCAGACACCTTGGTCGTGGTGGACGATCTCATGACGGAAACGGATAGTCGAATCACCCGGCTGTTTACCAAAGGCAGCCATCATCGGCGGTTGAGCATTATTTACATCGTACAGAATCTCTTCAGTAAAAACAAAGAACACCGGAACATTAGTTTGAATGCTCAGTATGTGGTGTTATTTAAAAACCCCAGAGACGCGTCACAAATTACCCACCTGGCTCAACAGATGTACCCTAAGAACACGGCCTTTGTACGAGAAGCCTTTGACGATGCCACCCAACCTGCGCACGGCTATCTCCTCATCGACTTGAAACAAGACACGCCCCAACACCTGCGATTGCGGACCCTGATTTTTCCCGGTGAACTACAGACGGTGTACACCCCCAAATGAGAAGAGAAGAAGAGGATAAAAGAAGAAGACAATGCACTCTAGCCTTCATTTCCTCACCATGTCTGCACGCGTACGCAAGCACGCGCCCGCTCTGCGGGTATTACGCAGCGCGCCCCCGGAAGTAGCGCGGGCCCTGGTGCGCGGCGCGGATCCCGACTTGGTCCGGTGTTTGTGTGAAGTCGCCCATAATCTTTTAAAAGGCAATGTTCCCCTCAGTCCTCTGCAGAAAGGGAAATTGCAACGGCACAAGGCGGGTCTCCGAACGTTGGTCAAGAAAACGGGCAGTGTGAAGAAAAAAAAACAGGTGTTACAGCGAGGTGGATTTCTCGGTGCACTCCTCGCGCCCTTAGCCGCTACTGTACTGGGTCCGTTACTCGGCTCCATCTTGGGAGGACGCTAAAACATGGAGCATACGAAAAAAATGATGCTGGTCGAACCTCGACTGTTACAGAGTTTACAATCCCCCTATCCCGTCCCGGCCACCGTGCAAAAACTCCAGTCGCTGGATGAAGAAATGAATAATATACTGCAACGTCGACTGCCCGATCACGAGAAAATTCAACTCTACCATCATACGCTGAACCAGTACCAGACGTTTATGGATCAATATAGAGGGAGGAGTAGTACTAGTACCCCACCACCACCACTACCTACTACCACCACACCTACCCTACCACTCCCACCGTCATCCTCGGCCTCACCTGAACTGGAACAGGAAGTGTTGGCCAGTGTGCCTAAAGCCTACAAGACCAAGGCCCGTTTAGTGTTGGAGCGGGTGAAACAGCATCCCGATATGAGTTGGAACAATGAAGGAAAACTACTGATTCGAAACCAAGTGGTACCGGGGTCTCATATGACCGATTTGATCAACGATATAGTGCGTTCTCGCAAACACTCTAATCCCCCGGGCTGGGAAGCCTTTGCTCAGGCGTTAAAAGACAATCACATCCCACAAGAATTGGTAGGAAATCCTAACCGTTGGGCCTTTATGTCGAACACCCGACACCAACCACCACCACCACCACAACCCTCTGCCTCTTGGGAGCCCATGTCACCACCCAAAACACCCCAACCACGACGAAGGGGGCTTAACGCATCTAAGGTACAGCGACGATCACCACGCGGCCGTAAAGCACCCAAGGCCTGGGAATCTTTATAAAAACCGGTGCAGAAGCCAGAACCACTCAGTCGTCATGTTTTACCTGACGCTGCCCAGTAATAGTTCACTCGATGTGTTTCCTGACAACACCTTGACCAAGTATGTCACGCAGTTACCTCAACCGTTGCATTTACCTGGACGATGGGAATGTGGCCTGGTGGAAATTCAATACCCTTACTCATGGTACAACATACAAGGCGGAGACATATGGTACGAAGTGACCTACGAAGAAAAAATCTACAGACTGACGCTTCCCCCAGGCCAATATGATACGCCCCAGAAGTTCATAGCGGGTCTGATGGGCTTGATGGAGTACAACACTCTAAAGGACAGCATAGAAGAAGCAACACAACTGATATCCTTGCGCTTCAAGAGAAACGTGTTCTTCGGTGTCAACCCACACAACGACAAGAGCTATATCATGCTAACCGGTCAGGTGAATATGAAACTCAGTCCTACACTACAGCAAATGTTAAAGATGCCTCACCGCGTCATCAAGGGGGCCACCATTGTCAAAGGCACCCATTTGATGGATATGAAAGTAGGTATGTACGCCCTGTACGTCTACTCGAATGCCGTGGACAGTCATATTGTGGGTGATATGAACACACCTCTGTTACGGGTGGTACCCATTAGCCAGACGTATGGCGAACAAGCCACCCACAGTTTCAACCCTATCATGTTCCTGCCCGTACGCCATACCGATATCGACACGATCACGGTGGATATAAGAGATGACACGGGACGGCCGATCCCATTCGAACGAGGAAAAGTGGTGCTGACACTTGCTTTCCGACAAACCCGCTCTCCTCACTTCGTATAATATGTACGTACCTTACCAGTGTCATACGCCCAGCTATGCCGACTACTACAAGAAACAAACGGGAGGAGGCATGCCCATGTTTAGTGGGGCACGCATGCAACGAGGTCACGGATTGGGAAACATACTGGGCAGCATTGTGAAAACATTTTTACCCATGGTGACACGGGGTGTGAAAGCGGTGGGAAAACAAGCGGTACGCAGTGGATTGCGCGTGGCCGGTGATGTGATGGAAGGCACAGCACCCCGACAAGCCTTCAAACGCCGGGCTAAAGAAGCCGGGAGTGTGTTGATCGCCAAAGCCCTTAAAAGACAAACACCGACACCGCGAAGAGTCAGTCGACGGCCAACACACCGACGACGCACACCCCAGAGGAGGAGAAGGACTAAGCCCCAGAAGAAAAAGAAGAGAAGGAGTAGGAGAGATATCTTCGCATAATGGCCTTCATTCACTCCGAGTCATGCCCGTCTACCAACAGTGAATTGGATTTGTGGACTATTCCACCCACTCAAACCAGTGTAGCCGAAGGACGTTGGGTAGAACATCGACCCCTGGCTAGCCTGACGGGAGTAGGTCCCGTAGAATTTTCCATTGAAAACAAAGATACGGCCTACCTGGATTTAGCCCACACCTACTTGTACGTGAAAGCTAAAATAACGAACAAGGACGGGTCGAACCTAGCGGACAATGCGAATGTAACCCCGGTGAATCTTTGGCTGCACTCCATGTTCCAACAGGTGGATATCAGTCTGAACGATAGACTCATCAGTACGTCCACCAATACGTATGCGTATAGAGCCTACCTGGAGACGATGTTGTCGTACGGCAGTGATGCCAAACTATCACACTTACAAGCTGCGCTGTACTACAGGGATACACCCGGATACCAGAACGTGCTACTCCCTGGCAATACTGGGTACGCCAGACGCAAAAAATTAGCAAAAGAAAGCAAGTCCATCGATATGATGGGACGACTGCACGCCGATCTGTTCATGCAAGACCGCTACATGATGAACGGTGTAACCATCAAGATCAAGTTGATCCGTTCCTCACCTATGTTTGCCTTAATGACCGGTGGGGAGGGAGCTATCGATTACAACATCATCATTGAAGATGCAGCCCTGTTTGTCCGTACGGTAGATTTGCAACAGGGGGTGTTGCTGAGTCACATGCAAGCCTTATCGAAAAAACCAGCCCTGTATCCCATCCGACGCGTACAGACCAAGGTGTTCTCGGTGCCCGCAGGTACGATGATGGCCAACAGAGAGAATTTATTTCTAGGAGATCTGCCTAAACGTCTTACCCTGGCGTGTGTGGCCAACACCACATTCAATGGAAATTGGGCTGAGAATCCGTTCAAATTTGATCATTTCAACATCAACTTTGTGGCACTGCACGTGGCCGGCCATCAAATTCCAGCCCGACCCTTACAACCGGACTTTACTAACGGAAACTATGTGCGGACCTACCTGAACCTGTTTACAGCCACAGGACAAAACAACCAAGACGAAGGCAATACCATCAGTCGAAAAGACTTTGGCAATGGATACACATTGTTCGCCTTTGACCTCACCCCTACCTTGGAACACGATCATCAACTGGCTTTACTGAAGAAAGGAAACCTACGGTTGGAACTGCGTTTCTCCCTCCCTCTACCCAGCACCATCAACGTGATTACGCCGAGTTTGACAACGTCATCAGCGTGGATGAGCAAAGAAACGTGCTGTGTGACTTCTCCAGTTAAACATGGATACAGAACAGCTGATGGACATACTCCAGCGAGATGCCAAGATCCCCTTTCGAGGTGTGTTTCCACGCAATGTGTTTCCCACCCACGCCACCACCCCTGCAGCCTACATCCTGAATACAGACCCGAAGAGTCGACCCGGTGAACATTGGATAGCTGTGTACGTGGACACCCAAGGCCAAGGCGAATACTTTGATTCCTACGGACTTGCACCCCTCCATGCCGATTTGGTGAAATTCATGGACGTCTCTACGACACAGTGGCGTTGGAATACGCAAAGATTACAAGGCCCCTTGAGTAGTGTGTGCGGACAGTACTGTGTGTTTTATCTCACTCACCGGAGTAGAGGACATTCTATGTCTACCATTGTACATATGTTTGATGATTATTGTCAAGCCGAAGACCGGGATGTTCTCGTCTATGACTGGACGGCCTCTCGTTTTAATGTGCATGCTCCATTTCTCTGGTTAACTTAAAAATTGTACTGCGCGCATCTTGTTTATTATTGTTATGACGTTGTTGTTCTGACGTTGAATAAATTGATGAAAAAAAACACAATGATGGGTTTTGACTTTCTCTTTTTTTATTTAAGTCAACAAGGATTAGACTATACAAAATAGAAATACAGGGTACAAAATAGTAGGGTATGTACACATAGAATAGTAGTGGTATATATACAAAAAAAGTTCTGTCAGGAGTAGGATTTGAACCCACGACCAGCAATTGCTGACCAGCACTTAGGACTGGCGCCTTAGACCACTCGGCCATCCTGACTTTTACATTTGTGTATCCACAGTTAGTGTTCGACATGTTACAAGTCCAAGTAAGTGGTGCTCACACCGTCGGCCAATACTTTTCGTTTGGGATAAAAGAAAGTAAAGGCGTCTCGTTGCTGAATATAGCTCCGCATCTGGTGGTCGACGACGCGGAATCCTCGGTTAGTGCCACTCGCACTGGCCTGGCTTTGCAACACGCCCAGGTAGAGAGCTTTGTCGATGTTGGGATCGCGCCGGCTCACCCCTTTACAGCTAAATTTATTTTCCTCGCCTCCTCCATCCCCTCCTCCGTAACAGTAGTAGGTCTTGGAGGAGAGCGCAATCATAGCATCGCCGCTCCACTCCAGCTTGAAGAGCCCGGGTGTCCGCTTGTCGTAGGTGTAGTGATCGCGTCGGGGTAGCCACTGGTCCCGTTCCGCCTCATACTGTTCCCGTAACTCGGGTTTCACCAGGGACTCCCAATCGGCGTGGGAGACGGCCATGTAGGCCGAATCGGTGTCCATCTCCATGAGTTGCCAGTCTGACACATTAAAATAGACACCCATAAAATCATAGATGAATTCCAGCATCCTCAGCTTGGCCACCTGATAGACCATACATCCAATCTGCAAGGGTAAGTTGTACCGGATAGTCTTCTTGGCTAAAGTGACTTCATAGGTGTCGTCATCGATCACCTCCACAGATCGAAAGAGAGGCGAATTCACTCTTTTGCGGGCTTGGGCAGTACTACAAATGTTCACGTTGACGTGCTTATCCTGGTTGGTAACTGTCTTTCCATAATAACCATTTCCAGTGAGTTTCCAAGATTCAGCGATGATGCCCTGACTCGGGTCTTGATCACCTTGACGACGGGCCTTCGTTACGAGGTCCGCATTCTCCGCAAAACAAGCCTCAGGTACGTACTGGATGACCTGATAGATTTGAGTAATTTCCAAACCGTGCTTCATATACCATTGCAGTAAGGGGGTGCCCAGCAAGATCTTCTCGCCCCACATACTTCCAATTAACATGCGGTGAGGTTTAGGCAAACACTCGTGCTGCTCCGCATAGGCGCCCATGGTCTCCCCAATATCCGTCCGACCCACCAGCGTGTTCTTGAAGATAGGCGGACACTGGGCGAAGAGGGGCTTGAGAGTGTCGGGAACATGCAAATCACATTCTACAAAGCCGTAGAGCTGTCCCGAACGAATGGCGTCCAACATCTGAGGCAGACTTAGCAGTCGCCGACGACTCAAAGGGTACTCACGCTCTTTTAGGAACCGTTGTAAATGGGGCAGGGCCTTGCACATCGTGTGAAATTCACACTCCCACATCTCAATGAGATGGAAGCCTCGCTCTTTGACGTAATCTCCGTTGACCACTACTTCTTCGCGTAATTCTTGTGCCGATTTTCCACGGCGCTCATTGAAGCGTCCCGCGCTAAAATGACATTCGTGGCCGTGCCAGTAACACCCGTAAAACTGGAAAACAGTCGGTGTGCCTTGGACAAGGGCAAACCCATCGACGGGGAGTCGGCGATCTCCTATCCGCTTCTCTGTGGCGTTGGTCTGGTGACGAATATAAATGGCCCGTCAATAGGCTTCCCAGTCTAACCACTGGTCAGCGAGATGTTTATACGGCGTCCGTTGCGGTGTAAAAATGCCCACCTTCTGCCCACCAACGCGTATAATGACCGCTGGGCATGGGTTGGGCGAGCGACCACAAGTACAAGGCATTCGCGTCAAACCCAATGATTTTGGCACACGGTTTCCCACTGGGGAGAGTCGTCACATCCTTCTCATGGTAGCGGTGAAAAATAAGGCTAGGGCCCCCACAATGTTCCGCTTCAAACAATCGTGCATGTCTGCATCTTTTTGTTGTATGAGTGAAAAGTACGTAGGACACTCTTGAAACAGATGGCGAAGCGCCAGACCAGGTAAACCTAAGCACTCCTTGAATATGTCCACATGCATTTGGCGACGAAAGAGTTGCACCATTTTCTCGGCCGCTTCGAGAAAGGGAACCACATCTAGGTTGTTATACCACACCAGGAAATCTCGCAACGTCTTCATGCTGTGACGGTTCCACACTTGTTGGAGTTCGATGTAGGTGGCCTCCGGTAGAGCTGCCCCTTTCAGGTCATTGTAAAACGCTTCGCGGGGTGGCAACTGGGTGTCTTCTAAGCGGTCCAGGCTCGTCATATAGGTGTAAGGAAAGTAACCTTTCGTCTGGGTACAGTTATAGGCCTTGACCCACTGGTCATAGCTACAATTAGGTGCCAGGTAATTCCTTACATCGAGGAAATGCAGTGACGTGGTAGTGAGGGCCATATGGTTGTTGATCTTCTTGATCACCGACTTGAGGGTATCGGACTGGGCCAAGTAAGGGTAGAGAAATTCCTTGACCATGTTCAGATCGTAACGGCCCGAATTAAACCCGAGCACCGGTAACTGAGTCAGGTACTGCACGAACCGGGCTTTCAATTTCGCCGCATACGGTTTCGGCAGGGGGACATCCTGCGACTGCAGAGGCTGCGACTGGGATTGCGGCTCAGACTCGGACTCGGACTCTTCATCATCGCTGAACGCTACACCAGGTTCAGGAATGCGGTCGTCCAGCTGGGTCAGTACGTCCTCGAACTTGGCCACCATCAATGCCGTACTGGCCGCACTGACTTTCTCTAAATACTCCATCATACGGGTGATCAACTCATGGGATTCTCCCGTGGACACGAAACACACCGGAGCAGCGTCATAGCCAGGTACATTGGATGAAATGCTGACACTCAGAGGAATATGGCGCTGTGTCCACTGTGTTTTCGCCGAAAACAGGTCCATGGGCTCTAACAGGGCCTCAAAATCATAGCATGCCCGGAAGGGAAAATAACGGTCCTCCTCCGGTATCATCACACCCTCATCGGCCAGTTCCTGGAAAATAGTAGGTGCATTATGATACACTCCACCCGGATAGACTCGCTTGACACTGTTGTCACAGGTTTTCTCGTGGCGATGTAAGTTGTAAGACGTTTTAAACACACGATGGCATTGGGCACAACTGAAAGACTGAGCGTACTGGCTCATATTGTAAATGAGAGAAAAATGACTCACGCCATTGTCATCGAACACATTCACTTTCATGGTAGCAGCATACCGTTCTGTGGATCGCCGAACCAATTCAGCCACAAATGTATCCTCCTCCTCCTCCGCACATAGTAATCGATACACAAAGATATTAATATCGAACAGTCTTTCCACGTCATCCAAATTCTTAAAGGGAACGCCACGGAAGTGCCGCTTATCCATGTCTTGCTGCTCTAAATACTCCTGCCAATAGCCATCGGCCACTGTGTTACAATTCTGGGGGTCACACTCGTCCAGATGCACGGCCAAACATCGAAACAGACATTTCCGGTCTTTGTAGGGACCCTTGGCCCCTCCTGTTAATGCATTCAGGCCTTGTCGATGAAACAACCACGGGGGAAGTTCTACAGGAGCACCGATCGGGTGATCTCGCATTTTCGTGACGAAAAATGTAACGTTAGTCACCATTTCCACAAGCCATTGCGTATTGGGGCGTTGCAACTGGGCCCATTCCAACGGGTCTAATGTAGTGAGTTGCTCGACCACCGGCTCCAGAGAAATCGCATCTGTGATGGTGAATGGCTGGTCAAACACATACGAATTATTACTCGGGTAGAAATACCGCAGTTGGTCCGTCTCCTTATGCCGTAAGATATACCCAAATGTCATATTCAACTTATAGGCCGTCACCTGATCTTTGAAAATGTTCTCGGCATAGGTAGTGAGATACGTAAGGTCCTCCAGCCGAAAACTGTACAAGTCCAAAAGACGACGGTCAAGGTGAAAACAATGGCGTATGGTAGCCCAGTGTCGTTGATAAATGACCCTCACACGCTCGTCTTCAGGCAAGACTTCAACCGGAGGGGCTGCTGGGTCCAAGGGAAAATCTTCTCCACGTCTCATGGTTTTCGTCTCATACAAGCGGATAGGCAAGCAGGCAAACAGACAGGGAGGCAGACAGGCAGATCAGGTAAGTCCAATTGAAATACATCCTTTCCCTAAAAATCGGCTGCTTTTATACGTTTTCCCCGTGAGTGGGTGGGTTCAAAATGGCGGACCCTTATTTTACACACACAACACCAAAAGCCACCATTTTAAACCCACCCACTCACATCCCAGGTCAAATCAGTGCACCCGAGTGAGTGGGTGGGTTCAAAATGGCGGACTTTCAACGTCCCAGAGAAAATAACCGGCCACCATTTTGAACCCACCCACTCAATCATCCCGGTGAGTGGGTGGGTTCAAAATGGCGGACCCTTATTTTACACACACAACACCAAAAGCCACCATTTTAAACCCACCCACTCACATCCCAGGTCAAATCAGTGCACCCGAGTGAGTGGGTGGGTTCAAAATGGCGGACTTTCAACGTCCCAGAGAAAATAACCGGCCACCATTTTGAACCCACCCACTCACATAGCACTCAATCACCCCGGTGAGTGGGTGGGTTCAAAATGGCGGACCCTTATTTTACACACACAACACCCTCAGCCACCATTTTAAACCCGCCCACTCACATCCCAGGTCAATCAGTGCACCCAAGTGAGTGGGTGGGTTCAAAATGGCGGACTTTCAACGTCCGCCATTTTAAACCCACCCACTCACATCTCAAAAAAATTAACTCACGTATGCGAACCCCCCCTATGGCAACCCAAAAATTAACTCCGCGCATGCGCAGTGAGGCGCTATCCTACCGTTTTACTCTATGTATACTACTAATAGCTTTAAGCTAATGTTACTTGTTCCATCCACTATATCGACAATAAAGAAATCTTGTATCTGTATCTGTATAAAGCATCAGTTACAATCCAAAAATGGCAGCAAATATTATTAAAAAAAATCCGGGCAGCTTGGAGAATCATAAATGCAAGAAACAAGGTGTCCTGTATTAGTAAGGAACAATAATTAAACCAGGCTGAGTACTGTTCGTCAGAAAAATGGTATTTATCGAGAAAATCTACATTGTGGGCGAAATGAAACTGGCCTATAACATTCAGGAAACAAAATACACGAAAACAGCAAATCTGTGACAGGTTAAATGCAACTGACCAGTGCTACTTGTATTTTGCGGAGAGAGAGAGAGAGAGAGAGAGAGAGAGAGATAGGTAGAGAATTTAGGTATTTTACGATAGTACACTGAATACAATATGTTGATTCATAGCGCCTCCCCCCCCAAAGAACGTTTAAGGGACAAGGGTACCGCAAGTTTTTCGTAGCAATCAACTACCTCAGCATTCCCTCAGCTAAAAAATAAGAACGAATATCAACAGATATTGTTACTGTAATACATCTTTATTCCATTTTCATTTTGACTACCGGACAAGAATAATTGCAACTGAATCACTGACAGGTATATTTGAGTTAAGATTCTCCTAAACATTCAAGAAAGTCACCATATTCTAAACCAAGACAAAGACTTTGCTGTGTGTCAAATTGCCAGTTTAATCATTTTTCTACAAATCCTGAAAAATGAGTTACTCCACTAAAGACAACCAGACAAAAGACAAAGTAACACTGGCCCAATGTCCGTGTGTTTTCTCACTTCTATTGATTTGAGACAATATATCCAAGACGATGCAATGTTTTAGCAAAGAAAAATCAATTATTTGGGTCAAAGAAATCACACTCTACCTCAGAAAAACAATCAACTGATCATGTTTGAACAGTGATAGAGATTTCATTACTGTAGACAGATATAGTCTGTGCTGTTTAAACGATGCATATAAACTGTAATTTCATACAGTTTCTGCGCATTTCACACCCACACAGATGATAAGATCCAGTATTTAATGCACCTGCGAGATTGATCCCTGTCATAATGATACGATCAATTGTTGTTTGTTTCCTTGCTATTGCGCCTCGAGTTCTGAGTTCTCTGGCATGTTGCGAAAAGTTTCCCACGGTCATCCGAATCAACTTTGTTTTCCTTCGGGGAGGTTCTCGAATGAAGTACTTCCCCGTATTCGCCCCAGAAACAGAAGCGATCAATGACAGGCTGGGGACGTTTGAGTAATTATGAGCCACATGTTTCCCCCTTCCTTCATTGGTATTCCGAATTTTCCGGTAAACAGCTCTCGCAACATTATCCCCGTATATTGCTTCTCGATGTTCTGTTCTAATCCATGTATTGTCAGATTATATTTTCTTTCGTGCGATTCTATCTCTAATACTTTAAATCTTAGGTGTGTTATCTCTTCCTTTTACTTCGCTACAACCTTTGGTAGCTTGTTTTTCACTAAAGTGGTTTAATCTTCGACGACAAAATCCATATATAGTAACTCCAAGATCTGTTTGATAATATACTTTGGTCCGCCCTGGTTTTCTAGTATCAGTTTGTATGTTATCCGATCTTGTGGTGATATTTGAGTCCATTTGTAGCATCAGTGTTTTTAATTCAGTTACATCGATCGAGGTCACCGTCATATTTTTCCCAGAGGTTTTCTTTCAAAACTGTTGTTTTTTCCTTCAGCACAGGTAGTAATATACACAAAATATACATTTTGCAATGAAAAAAAACAAGTAGGGCGGCCGCTGGTACAAGATATGCCAGGCTTGGCTCCGACGCAGGAAAATCATCGATCTCTCATCTTGAATCTTCTTCAAGGGAAAGAATATTACCTAACCCTGAGAATTTGAAGAAAATAGTGGAATGGCCCACACATAAGAACATAAGAAACTACCAGAGACACCATGT
The DNA here is from genome assembly GCA_036873755.1 of Hanleya hanleyi. Classification (NCBI taxonomy): domain Eukaryota; kingdom Metazoa; phylum Mollusca; class Polyplacophora; order Lepidopleurida; family Hanleyidae; genus Hanleya; species Hanleya hanleyi. The sequence continues at coordinate 20,110 of JAVTVY010010314.1, read as the reverse complement.
GATAGTATGGTGTTCTATTTGTGCCAATTTGACCTCGCGCGTCGTCTTGCAAAAGTCGACGCACGACGCGCGACGCGAAAAGTCGACGTCGTGTTTTGAAACGCGACGTCGCCCTTTCCGTCGCGCGTCGACTTTTACAATGTTAAAGAGATAGGCCAAAACTCGACGTCGTGTTTCAAAAGTCGACGTCGCCTTTTGGCCTATCTCTTAGCATTGTAAAAGTCGACGCGCGACGCGCGACGGAGAGGGCGACGTCGCCTTTCAAAACGCGACGTCGACTTTTCGCGTCGCGCGTCGTGCGTCGCCTTTTTGAAAAATCAAAACTCGACGCGCGACGCGCGATGGAAAAAGGCGCCGTCGCGCGTCGCCTTTTGCAATGTTAAAGAGATAGGCCAAAACTCGACGTCGTGTTTCAAAAGTCGACGTTGACTTTCGCCCTATCTCCTAACATTGTAAAAGGGCGACGTCGCCTTTCAAAACGCGACGTCGACTTTTTCCGTCGCGCGTCGACTTTTAAAAAGTCGACGCGCGACGCGCGACGGACATTCGCGTCGCGCGTCGCCTTTTGGTTTACAAAAGTGCGCATGTCTGGGGAGCATGTATTACTATAATGTTCACAGCTGTGATTTTCGATTCTTGTAGCTCCTGACCGGTGTTGGTAATTTGGTGAGAATTTACTGCAAGATAGCAAGAATGACAAGATATTTTGCATGCATGGAGACTATGTACAACATAATATATTTGTTTCGCTGTCTGAAATGTTTTTTTTGCTGATCAATTTTCGAATACTGGTACCTGTATTCCACAAAATGCACACCCCTCAATCGAGAGGACAATTCGCATCTATTAGCTTGTCAATGTGTTACTATTTCGCCGGACTAATACGTAAATTAAATTCAAGTTTCCAATAATGAACAAAAGCGTATGTAAGTAACTATTTTGCAGGATTAACAGTAACGACTGGAAAACAGAGGGAAAATAATTAATCGCTTGTGTAGCTCAATGGAACTGTGAGATTTAACATTCTGGAGACATCCTGATGAATGTCTCCTGATAAAACGCGCCACGTTGCATTTTATCTCGAATCATACAACCCTTTTTAATAGTAAGGCTTTGTTTTCTGCCATTTTAGACAGTGACTATATGCTGTCAAAAGTAAAGGTGAGGTGTGGGGTCATTTCACTTTCGTTTTCGGCCGGAAAACAGTAAGATCCCACATTTCCTTTGAGCTACACAAGCTATTAATTAATTTTTCTCTGTTTTCCAGTCGTTACTGTTACTCCTGCAAAACTGTTACTCACATAAGCTTTTGGTTCATTATTGGAAACTTGAATTTATTTTACGTATTAGTCCGGCAAAATATGAAGACATTGACAAGCTAATAGATGCGTATTGTCCTCGCGATGGAGGGGTGTGCATTTTGTGGAACACAGGTACCAGTGTTCGAAAATTAATCAGCAATATAACATATCTGACAGCGAAACAGATAAATATGTGGTACATAGTCTCCATGTATTTAACATACATCTTGCCATTCTTGCTTTGTTGCAGTAAATTCTCAGCAAATTACCAACACCGGTCAGAAGCTACAAGGATAGGAAATCGCAGATGTGAACATTTTTTTTTTTTTCGAAATTAACTCCCCAAATCACAATACAAAGAAACAATACGAGACAGAACAAGACTATATGATACGATACAATACAATAAAATACAAAATAATACCATACATTACAATACAATATATTACAATTCAACATATTACAACTCAATACATTACAAAACAATACAATTCTAAACAATACCATATCATACAGTACGGTGAAATATACCATAATACAACACATCACAGTACAAACACACATACACCTTTACATAAAAGAAGAAAGTTAACAAAGATTGTGAATTTTATATAATACGTTTGTACAACGTATAGTGGCAAACTTCAATTGATAATTTGATTGATAATTTATTGTGTCTCGTGAACAATATGGAATACATGCTCCCCAGACATGCGCACTTTTGTAAACCAAAAGGCGACGCGCGACGCGAATGTCCGTCGCGCGTCGACTTACTTTTAAAAAGTCGACGCGCGAAGCGCGACGGAAAAAGTCGACGTCGCGTTTTGAAAGGCGACGTCGCCCTCTCCGTCGCGCGTCGACTTTTACAATGTTAGGAGATAGGGCAAAAGTCGACGTCGACTTTTGAAACACGACGTCGACTTTTGGCCTATCTCTTGAACATTGTAAAAGTCGACGCGCGACGCGCGACGGAAAGGGCGACGTCGCGTTTCAAAACACGACGTCGACTTTTCGCGTCGCGCGTCGTGCGTCGACTTTTGCAAGTCGACGCGCGAGATCAAATTGGCACAAATAGAACACCATATGATAGCCCATGGTAGTCGCACGCTTAAAACGAACGAAAAGAATTACTGCATAACCGGCAGGTTATTGCTCAAAGTGAAATATTTTCTAGAGTATTTCTTTGAGAAATTTTCTTATTAGAACAGACCTCCGAGCGTTGAAAAGATTAAGATTGAAAGAGCTCGCTGGATTGAAACTCTGTCTGCTTTCGATTTGAATATCGTCCCGGAAAGCGTCATGGTAAAGCAGATGGTATGTCGTGATGTCCAATTTGCAGACTGTGAATGTTCTATCCAAGGCAAACCGCTGAAGTGTGAACCATATCAGAAAAAGAGGGCGGAAATGCAAAGTTTTTCCAACGATGCAACTCAAGAGATATGCTAAATCAGACGTATACTGCATTGGGGAAAGTATGGAAGACCACTGATTTCACGAGGAAACCATACCAGTGAAGATGACCATTATGATTTTTAGCCTGATTTGGTTTTATAGTTGGGACGTCAGTACATCAGATAGTTCCCAGAACCATCCGATGGGTTCAATGGAAATCTTGGACAGTGGTTCAACGAAACCTTAAACCCCGCGGGTGAACAATGTGTTACACCAGGGTGTCATAAGTTGGTATACTTGTACTCGAAATAGGAGACATGTTGGATTGATTGATCAGATTCGCAAAACAAACCAAACTTCATGGTTACAATGTCAGGGTGAGTCAAAAATATGTCCACCTGTGGTTTTGTTCATTTATTCACCTGAAGTTTTAATATATTGTGTATATGAATATAACACATGGGAGGGTACTGTATCCCGCCATTGTATGTTGTATTTATGGATAAAGATATACATATATTGTGCATATACCAACAACGCGGATGAATGAAAAGGATATTCGCTACATACATAACTCAGAAATGAAATGTGTGAAGCAAACACTGAGAATACTTTCATCCACTGGGAATATTGTCATGTTACGAACTTTTAGATAAACTGCACTAGGTATTGAGAAAATGTACAACAGAAATATATGAAATCAGATAAACAGTGAAGAGTCTCATTCCTGCTTCATGGAAACTGCTGTGTTCACTTATTTTTGCATTATGGAGAGAATGTACTTTCCTTTCATGAGCGAATATAGTGCAGAGATGAGGTACCTTTCCATGTGTTATATTCATATACATAATAAATTATAGCTTCAGGTGGATAAATTAACAAAACCGCGGATGAACCTTTTTTTGACACCCTGTAGAAGACCCTGATATAGCTCCCATCCTGAGATGGATGGAGAATGGAGAGATACCCTGTCGAAAAGGGGTGTGCAGTTCTAGTTCGGCAACTAGGCATTATTTGAACTGTTGGGAAATTTAGAACAATGGGATCGACTCCTGTTCCGACGATTTCTCTGCAGAGTTGCTACCGGGATGCACTGGCAGTTTTTAATCCCTAAATCTATGGAATAGTATATTTTAAAACAGATGCATAGGTATGATTTATCTGGTCAGCCTGTGAGGGAGAAGACTCAAGAAAAAATCATGCAGAGGTCCAGCTGGTGGGGCTTGAGAGAGGATGTAAATAATTGGTTACAGAGATGCGATATCTTTAATGTTAACAAGCCACCATTGTATACACCGTGTAACGTGTACGAGCAGGACCAGGTGTTTACGTGAAAACGAATCAATAACCGGGATTGCCCACTGGCATTCTGGCTGTCACCGTAGTTAACCCCTTCACTAGTAGAGATTCGGGGATCGAAGAGATGATCACAACCCTACAAGGATGACTGACGCTGATGTAAAGGTCTATTATGGTATATTCTGCACAAATAGTATACGCGATTACAGATAATAGCGTAGAACCGCTTGGCTTAGACAGAATGTCTAAGGAGATGTAACGTTATGCAGTAGAATAATATTTACATATATGTACAGACACTAGGAGAGTGTATGCAAATAAACTTGATGTTGTATACAAATAATATAAGAGAGTGTGTGCATATAAATTTACAGTTACAGTTATGCTTTAAATATGTATGGGTACGCGATAAGGGCGGCCTGGTTGCTGGCCCTTCTCTTCTGGGTATAAGGGCGGCCTGGCCGCTGGCCCTTCACCTCTCCCGTCACACGTAATCAAGGGCGGCCTGGTTGCTAGCCCTTTCCCCACACGATAACTGTATTTGCGACCGTCTGCGACCCGGTCGCAAGCCTCTGCGACCCGGTCGCAACCCGTCTGTGACCTTCTGCGACCCGGTCGCAAGTCGTCTTCTTCCGTCGTTGGAACGTTACGGCTGTAACGCTCTCTCAATACACGACACCCAGTCGTTGGAGCCTCTCCACGGATGTGGCAGCCCGTCGTCTTCTTCACCCCCAGTCGTCGGAACGTTACGGCTGTAACGCTCTCTCAATATATACCCCCAGTCGTTGGAGCCTCTCCACGGATGTGGCAGCCCGTCGTCTTCTTCACCCCCAGTCGTCGGAGCCTGACCCTAACGTGTCAGCCTCACGAGTTTGCTTCCCGCACAGGTAGGTATAGCACGGCGTCTCAACCCTCACGGCTGCTGTGACTCGTCTATAGACACGACCCGTGGCTACACAACTTCACGACGACCCTCCAGGTAGGAAACACGTACAGCTCGTCCTCCGTGGCCGTCAGGACAACTACTTGGGTATATATTGTGTTATCATTTCATCTGGTGCCGATGTAGCATCATTACTGTCTGTAAACTGCTGATGGCGACTCTCTGCGACCCTCTGCGACCCGGTCGCAAGCCTCTGCGACCCGGTCGCAAGCCTCTGCGACCCGGTCGCAATCCGTCTGCGACTTTCTGCGACCCGGTCGCAGGTCTGTCAGATTTCACGGTTTATCGACGTTTCTCGGGAGAAGAAGCCCGTCTGTGCTGTGCCTTGTCTTTTCTGTACTGTCTGTAATCTTTGTGGTCTCTTTCGCACCCGTACAGCGTCTATGCGATCGTCTGCGACCTTTCTGCGACCTTCTGCGACCCGGTCGCAGGGCTCTCCGATTCCACGATTTATCGACGTTTCTCGGGAGAAGAAGCCCGTCTGTACTGTGCCTTGTCTTTTCTGTACTGGCTGTAATCTTTGTGGCCTCTTTCACACCCGTACAGCGTATATGCGACCGGCTGCGACCTTTCTGCGACCGTCTGCGACCCGGTCGCAGACCTAACGGGCTGCACGATATGTCGTCGAATAACGGTAGGAGAGATTGGCTCTATTATCTCTGTATTTATAGTACATTTGCATATAATCTGAGGGTGGAGGGAATCCCTTATTACCGTCATATACCGCTTCACGACCGATGACACCGACACATAAATAATACTGACCACGTCCCAGTGCCCGGGCTGTTCAGCAAAACAGTGCCGATATCAACAATCTACTGGTATTGACCTATATCCTTATTCTATACTGATGTCTGATCATGTTTACCGGAATGTGCTACGCGGTAATACATGTCATGTTACAGTATTATAGAATACCCCCAGACTACAATAAACACGCCAGTCGGTCTTCCCACTCTGTCGTGTTCCCTAACCTTTAGTACAACACACAAACACGGTTCCACATTGAAAATGCAAGCCGGTAAATTCGCATTGGATTGACGTGTTTTCACAGGTTGCACTAGCTACAGGATCTGCAATCTTTTAGACTCCCAGGCCAAAACAATTACATTTGCGACCCGGTCGCAAAGTGCGCCAAAACCATACAATTCAGGCTGTACCTGGCGTGCTTCCTCCAGATCTGTCTTTTCGGTCTGCTCCCGCTTGAAATGTCTGCACCTGTATATATAGTGTGTGCACTGTCCGCACCCGAAAAGTCCCCACAGGAAGTTTCCTCGCGAACGGAGACGTTTCGCCTGCAATGAAAGATCGTCTCTCACAGCGAAATTACAGTTGATAGTCCATAAACTAGAATGGCATCCCAATCTAGAACCTGTATAGAATATTCCACGTAAATGGCAACTCCTATCTTGCTCTGGTAAGCGAGAAATACGATACATGTCAAGGTCGTTCCCCGCATTCCATTCTGCGTCACCCTCCAGATTCAAACTGTTCTCTACACAAACGGTTAACCATTACAACCGCATGCCACATTGGGAGATAAGCGGCTGGGGGCAGCAATGGACAGATTATCGAAGGACATATTGAGGTCATTTCCTCGGACGCTGCGGGGAAATCAATTTATTTTGATCGTCACTGATCATTTTACGAACTGAGACTAGGTCTTACCTGTACCTGCCCAAACGGCTAAGATATGTGCACAGAAGATCCTACATGTCGAATTAGAGTCTTTTGGATATTCATTCTGTGAGGAGTGTGTCCATAGCACCAAGTGAATCAATACACAAACCAGTTCTGAAGACAACATGTTGACGAAAGAAGAATCACTAAAATATCACTCGGCTAGGCTAGAGAGTCGAACAATTGGGGTAACAAAGCCGAGTGTTGCTCCTACTCCACAAGAACCGATATTTTATATACTGATGTCAGAGGGGTGTACCAAGAGTTGGCTTGTCAAGTCTGCTGAAATAACAATTTCGCCAGGATCGCTACCGAGCAATGTGGCGAGTCGTTCAGTGCAGGAATTACTTGGGATAGTTCATGATAACCCTGACATTCTAAGGTAGAATCTTGAGTAAATTAATTCCAATTTGAGTGGGATTAATTTCAACTCAAACTTGAGTGAATCAAAATCAAGTTTTCTAAGAGAGTATACTACTGTGTTGGATATGATGCTTGGATTTTGGATTCAGCCTAGAATGTATCAGTTCTCAGTGCCATTATTGTGGAATGCCCCATACGCTCAACCGATGATTTTCTATGCGGAGACAATGAAATCTATGCCACGGCTTAAGCAAAAATCAACAACGCTGTGACACTCTGATCAGCTTGTAAAGGTATGATGTCATATTTTACTGGGTCAGTCAAACAGGTGAACTTGCGGGTATCAGATGTTCAAGGTAAAGAAGCGATTCCATTTGATTGACACTGAAGGTAGGAACCAACACCACTACAGCTCATAATAAGAACATTGTTCTGAAAACACTTTTCAGTGCTTTGCAGATTTTCTGCATGATTTTGAAGTGAATAGTAGAAATCCCAGCATTCAACCGATCCGGTTTTCAGAAAACAGGACCTTGAAGCCATCTGTCTAAAACCCGGCATGTACTCCCTCACTTTTTTCAATTTCCCTTGTATCTTCAGACATCACTGAATTTAAAAACTGAAGCAAAACTCAGCCTGCTTAGTCAGTAATATTAAAAAAATAAATCAATGTTAACATGCTCGTAAGTAGGAAAAAATACTGTGTCTTACGATCTGAAATTGTAACAGCTCCACCTCGAATAGCGCTAGACCTATGATACTGAATGACCATTGACTGCACAAGAAAGAGAGTGGAACTCATAGAAAACCATTATGTGGTTCATCATTAGCGGAGTAGGATCGAGACTATAGTCTAACGAAATGCTTATTTTTAATGGACCCATTTGATAATCGCGATAGTTTGATGTCAGACTGGCTGTCGCTTGTTAACAAAACGATTATGGCCCGTCTGTCCCATGGGTTTATATTTGATTTGAATTATAAAGAAACTGTACCTTCCACTTTGTCTCGGGAATTCAATGCATATTAGACTAATTGGGGCTATTTATGAAAGTTTGATCGTCACGAAATGTATTTTAAGACATTGAGATTGTTTCATCGTGTTTTTTCTAGATTGACGAGTTCCTGTTAATTAAGAGAAGTGAGGAATTAGATGCGTACCGGAATCACTCTGACTAGAATATGGTTAATAAGTCAGATAATTTGTGGCAAACTTAAACGGTACGTTTCATCTTTAGCGGAAATACAACTGTGCAGTCTGTTTGATCACACTATCCAGAAAGATAGGTATCGTTATGATTAGAGGGAACCTCCACAGTCTCACTTCATTATTTATGTATGTTGTAATATTCCTTTATTGGATATAGTCGATTTATCTCCACTGCATTCTTTCTTGCTTGAAGTCCTCATAATGTGTTTGATTCCCTCAAAGGAAATCTCCAGGTACCATCATCACCATCGTTACTTGTCTAGCCATATGGGTGATATATGAGGTCATTACAATTATAAATATTCAGTGACAGTAATACATTGCAAAAATCGAAAAATAAAGTTTGTTAAATGACAGCACATCAAGTTATCCTTCTTCTTTTTCTCTCACAGCTGAACAACACCCATAAAAAAGTGAGCTGAAAACAGTATAACAAATCTGTTCACCCGTGACGTTGATGGTAAATAACCCGCCGGATCATTTCACTTCTAACTCAAGCCATATTTGCATTTTTCTATTCAACCAGTTCCCCCAATATAATGCTCGAAGAGTTCGTCGGACTGTCACAGTCTAGTCTATGATACAGGGTTCTGCTTGGATGTATATGACCGGTTAGAATATATACTAACGAATTATATCAAACACACTGACAGATACCACGATATAAAAGTGATCAACAATAAAAAAAACTCCATAATATCCACTAGAACATCATTTGCAAATGACATAACTCAATCTATGAAAGGTTTCTCGCACGTGGTAGCCGTCCCAGTTCAACGAACACCGAGCCTCCTTAACTGCACACTGTTACAACTATGCGTCTTACATGGAGGCCAGTATATCAGCCGTGAATTGGAAAAACCATGTAGGAATCGGTAGTATGGATATTAGCATATACACTGGGAGCTAAACGCTGAATAAGAATACCACCAGATGGCAATAACAACAGAAAACGCGTTTGTGCTATATATTGACCGCCATATAAGACGTTTAGTTGGAAGAGGGTGTAGTCATATGACATGTTTATGGCTTTACGCACATTGAATTGGATGACTGTCAACCATGCTATGTTTTTCGTGCATTGAGCGAATTTTTAGGCGTAATGAATACATTGGAGTTTTTACGTTTGACAAGTGTGTGTGGTATACTTCTTTAGTATAAAAATCGCATTGGCCAGTTTCAATCGTGCAGAAACCTGAACGGAGAGATTTTTTTTCTGTGCGACTTGTAAATGTATAATGCTGCAGTCACAAGAAGTCTTCGTGCCTTACTCAGGGTTGGAAACGGGGAACTGGTTGAACAGAAAATAGCAAGTATGGCTTCATGAGTTGAGAACTAGCAGAACCTCCTCCCATGGAAATGATCCGAGGGGTATTTTGACAAGTGAGTGGAATTGCCATGCTACTTTTAGTTCAATTTTGTTGTATGGATGTTGTTCAGGTTTAACCTTTGTAAGACATTCTCTGTTTCATTTCAAACGAAAATTTTCTGCACCGAAATAATCTTTGATAATTGGTAGTTCGTTGCTTACAGTCTATGTCATACTAGTGTATTGTCAAATATTTTGAGGAATAATTTGTATTTCTGACGAATTTAATTCTTCGTTATTATTCCGATGATTCGCGAATCTGCGAAAGATTTTCTCTTTTCTTGATTGCGGATGACAATCTATAACCTGCATTGAAATTTGAACAGTGAAGCATTGTAGACGTCGTATCATTAATGTGTACAAAATCCTGGGAACGTCAAGGCCTTTCCGAACGTCTCGAACATAATCCTTTGACGTAAACCTCCGTGGTATGTTTTCGCCAGCCCCATATATGGAAGTCGGTGTATGTAGCCAAGAATGAGTTGCACAACCTCACTAGTACAGACATCAGTAGCGTCTTTTTCTTCGTGGCAAAACATGACAAAAATATATAATTGAATATATGGCATTTAACGTACTGTGAACATTTCAAAATATACTTTACTTTATACTCTCCCCGTCACAAAGTATCTGACTCATTCCTGCAGCGCAAGTAACGTAAAGTCACTATCTTCCGATCACGTTAGTAGTGTATAAAGGGCAACTAAAGCCGCCGTTCACCCGGATGTAACTATGACGTCACAACTGTATGGTTTGTAACGAGGCTTTTGATTGGTTGAATTGTAAGTGTGAGGTTGAATTTGATTGGTTGAGGTGTCGTCCCTGTTGTAAAGCAAGATGGTGGGTGTCGGCCCTGTTGTAAAGCAAGATGGTGGCGTGATAGCAAGATGGCGGTGTGGTTCGGAGATGTTCGTGTGTGTTCGGGCCTGTTCGGGCCTGTTCGCGAAGGGTGGAAAGCAAGATGTCGGTTGTCGGTCCTGTTGTAAAGCAAGATGGCGGTTGTCGTCCCTGTTGTAAAGCAAAATGGTGGCTGTGGGCCCTGTTGTAAAGCAAGATGTCGGAGTTGGTTCGTGAATGTTCGGGAATGGGGTGAAAAACATATAAAAGTAGGTGATTTTTAGTGAATGGATTATAATCATTGGACTACTTTGGGAAGTTTTTTCACCACTGACCTGATTTGCCTGCCTGCCTGCCTGCCTGCCTGTCCAGCCATCCTGCCTGACCCGTTCCAGCTCCTGCCTGACCCGTTCCTGTCTGACCTGTAACCATTCAGCCAGCCATCAGCCAGCCAGCCAGTCAGCCAGTCATTCTGCTTGCCTACTTTGTATGAGTTGTGGATACTGCGTGTATTTTTTTCCATTTTACCAGTGCAAATTCACCAGACTTTTACACGGTAGCAGTTCTTCAACAGCCTGAGCCCATAGTCAAGATGAATTCACCCGACCTAGTCATCCTTCAAAAGAACCGTATTCGCCTGGTTGATGAGATGCGGCATGCGGAGGCAATATGTGATCTGCTTATGGTTGATAAAATACTGCTGAAACAGGGTGTGGAAGATATCATGGCGGAGAAGACTCCTTCACGACAAAACCGAGCTCTGCTCGATGCTCTACAGCGTAGTGGTCCCTATGCATTTCTAGCGTTCGTGCATGCACTGAAGAAGACGGAAAATGTAGAATTGGCTGATCTACTTGAAATTCCCGTTGTAGTAGAAGAGGGTATCTTAGTTATGGATACTACCGAACAGCGTACAGCTAGCAAACGTACGGACATGCACCCACAGTGTGGTGTACCAGCCAAACGCGGTGCACGTGCCAAGCGGTCCCGACAAATCCCTTTAGAAATACCTGAACCCGTTCTCCAGCCAGTGCCTGAGTCCATGGATGAACAAAATGAAGAAGAACAAGGAGAACAAGAAAAAGAAGAAGACCACATGGTGCAACTTCCTATGTCTGTGCAGTCCATTAATAACATTATCCAGCAGGCCTATGAGTCGGCCCACACGGATATATGGCAGCTTTCAGCTTATTTGACTGTCAGTGTGAAAGACGCACAAGTACATTTTAATGTACTGGCCTATATGGACAGACCCGCTAGGCGTATTGCCTTGTCTTCGCAGTGCTGGCAAAGACTGGAGACCGTTTATTATGCCGTGGACGCGGTGATTGGCGAACAGGCGGGTAACGAAGTGAAATTTTCTCTAGGTGAAGACATCTATGTGAGTGTTGGTTATTTCAACGACGACCTCCTGCTGCATATCCGTAAATGGAAAATGACGGCCGATACACAACAGCTTGCTCCTTGTCCTCAGGGTGTCACTTTGAAAATAGCGGCGTGGCGCAAGTTGCAGAGTGTGACAGCTGCAATTCGTCAAGCTTTGAATTACCAGGTGTCTCACACTATTTATCTGAAGTACATTGACACAGTTATGGCTCTGGTGAGGCCTCGCATTCGACAACTGCGTATCGAAGCCTGTGCAGGGTGTTTCAACAACAGTCCCATAATAATGCATACGTGTATGGACATTAGTGTACCCTCATACGCGCTGATCACTGAAGCATTACAGGTTGTGACCGAGGAGCAAATTGCCGTGGCATTGGAAGCTGCCTGCCCTCCTTCCATTCCACGTGAAGAGATTACTACCTACATCTATGTACACCAGGGACGGAAAAAACGATGAGGAGTTCAAGCAAGTCTTGTTGCGTAACTGGACAGTAGTACCGTTCCCTAATACGCGCTGATCATTGTGGTGAAAACGGAACTATTGAACCTTTTCATGAAAAAACATTTTCACACATTGACCTTATTCCTACACGTTAATTGAAGTGCCATTGATAGCGTATTATTATAAAATTCAACACTTTTTCACTGTGGTGAAGACGAATTATTGAACATTTTCATGAAACCATTTTCACACATTTTACTCTATTCCTACACGTTCATTGAAGCGCCATTGATAGCGTATAATTATATTAAAATTCAATACTTCCAGTTTCACTGTTGTAAATACGTTCATTCTATTGTGTTAGTGTTGTTGTTGTATAAATATTGAACATTTTTTCAAGTTGAAAACATTCAGATAAACATGTTTGTTTCATTCTATTGTGTTAAATAAAAAAATTTTCAAAAAAATTTTCAAAAAAAAAAATGAGTGTTAGTGTTCATTTAGTGGGGGAGCTGATGTTATATTTTTTGTGCTCAGTTAGAAGTTCTTCTTTCGGAGGAATGGGGTGGCCCTGAAAAGGGCCGTTGGAAAGTGTTACCACACTTGTTTTTTTAGGAGCGGTAGATTTTCTTCACTCCGGCCACCTGCCTCCTGCAGACGGGACACTTTATTTTAAAATGCTGTTCGTCGGTTTCATTGCAGTGGCACTCATCCCCTGTACACGTTAGTGTCACCCAGCATTCTTCGCATACGCATAAATGTCCGCACGGAAATAGGGCGTACTCTGTTTCCTCGTTTGTACACACACTGCAGTTGGCTTTACTTAGTTCTCTATGCAGGTCTCTTTGTAGTTGAACCTTGACTCTGTCCATTTGACCCATGTCTTCTCTCATTTCGTTAATCTGTTCGTTTGCCGAGGTCACCTGGTCGTTTAGGCGGGACACCTGGTCGTTGAGACGGGTTACCTCGGTCCAAGAGCATTGTTGTTGTTGTTCAGGTGGTAATGTTGTAGCTGGCGTCTCTGTTTCCGGTGTTGTTATAATTGGCGTTTGGGTAGCCGCTGTATTTCCTGGTGGTCTGTTACAGTTTAACCACTCTACGGTGGGCAGTTCTTCTTCGTCCGTGTCATCATTATTATCTTCATCCATAGCCGCCGTCACCTCTTGGTCTTGTTGTGCACTTTGTCGTCTCAACGTATCGGCAATATGACGTTGATGCACTCGCTGTAGGCTTGTAATAATCGTGACACCGCCATCCTCTTCATGTGTAATGCCCTCCCTATGGTCTCTAGGATCCTCGAATACTAGTCTTCTTGTAGTCATGATGTATTATTGTGCATGAATGGTAACAACATTCAGCGCGCTATATAGATGTCTAGGCACTCATGTTGTAAACCAAGATGGTGGGTGTCCGCCCTGTTGTAAATCAACACGGTGGGTGTCGGCCCTGTTGTAAACCAACATGGCGGCGTGATTCGGAGATGTTCGGGGCAATGGAGAGTTTTTTTTGTTGTTATGTTAAATGATTGTGTCTATTAATAGCATCACAGTTACACCGCATCGCTGATTGGTGGGTGTACCAAAATGTTTACACCGACGTCCGCGCGACCACCCTTCCTGGGTTAATTTACAATCCTCAGATTTTTGCAGATTGGTAATAATACTATATCAGAATATAGAGGCCAGTATCCGTTCCTATGTTAAATGATTGCACGTATTGAAATAACATTGAGGTTGGCCCTCAAAAGATTAGGTTGGCCCTGAAACGAGTGTTGACCAGAATCCCCTTGATTTTGGTACATTCTCACACTAGCCAATTTCCATGTTAAATGATTGCGTGGAGAGTACCAAAATGTTTACGCCGACGTCCGCGCGACCACCCTTCCTGGGTTAATTTACAATCCTGAGATTTTGCACGCGCAACCACCCTTCCTGGGTTAATTTTTTTTTCTTACGGGTCTAAAATGGATGAAATCATTAAAATAGTGGCTTAGTCTACTGCTAATTTTCTTAATTTTTAAATGCTACATCCTGAGTTGCCCCCGTTCAATTTGAAATAATTTTTTATACTGACCTGGCATTTATTGCAAAATCACACGGGGTTTAAAATTGTCAAAGAAACACAAAATTTCTTGCAGCGTCCAGCGTGGAAGTTTGGATCCACCATTTCGCTGACGTCCGCGCGCTGTACGGTATAAATAGCAGTGTTTTTTATCTTGTTCATTCACAATTACATGATGTCTGAAATAATGGATATTAATGCAATGATAAAAGAGTTGCTGAGTGATAGTGACCTATCACTCTCACCGATGCAGAACACAAAATGGCTGGATGATATATTACAGCCCCCAGATGAACAACACTCACCGGTACCACAGCATGATGTCACCGCGCTGGAAAGTACACAACACCCACCGATAGAGGACCAATGGCTGGATGATATATTACAGCCCAGCCTATTTACAGATCAACAAGAAGAACCGGTACTACAGCATGATGATGATGATGTCACCTCCCTGGAAAGTCCACGGTTTCAACAAATGCTCCAACATGTGTTCCAACACTATGATCAAGAAGAAGATATCCAAGTTCAACTGCTACCCGTTCCCGATCAGTTGGTACATCCGGAAGAAAAAAAAGCAGGACAAGAAGAAAAAGAAGAAGGCGTGGGAGGACAGGGAACGAAAATACAGCCAGAAGAGAAGGAGGAGGAGGAAGAGGGGAAGGAGAAAAGCGTAGGAAGAAAAAGAAAAAGGAGTGAACAACAAAAACAAGAAATTGAACACCTGCATGACTACGCTACTACCATAAAAAGAAGACTGGCACCACCCGTAAAATGGACACCAGCCCGGTTTTTACGCTGTGTACAATGAGCTACACGTTTTGCAAAATATGCAATATTTCCCTGTGGCCATCAAGCCCTGTGTCTACGCTGTATGGACGCCACACAGACCCACCCAACAGACGACCCTATGTTCAATGATACACCCCTAGAGTGTATTTTTGTCACCATGGATTGTCCCGTGTGTACCCGGCGGCGGATAAATTTCTCCCCAATGATGTAAACCCTTACATCTCCAAAGGCCCTTTTCAGGGCCACCCCATTCCTCCGAAAGAGGGACTTCTAACTCAGCACAAAAAATAAAAAAACACCAACTCCTGCACATGCACACACCTAAAGGTAACAATAGGTAAAAAAATAACACATGAATTTTTTTCCATGTTAAAAAATCCATTCCTATGTTTATACCATTAGAATTGACCCTAAAAAAAGAGTGGCGTGCACTGTATTTAATGCACATGTATGCCAGAATCCCTTGATTTGACACGAAAATTCACACTAACCAACTCCCATGTTAAATGATTGTGTCTATTAATAGCATTAAAGTGACATCGCATCGCTGATTGGTGGGTGTACCAAAATGTTTACACCGACGTCCGCGCGACCACCCTTCCTGGGTTAATTTACAATCCTGAGATTTTGCAGATTGGTAATAATACTATATAGAATATAGAGGCGAGTATCCGTTCCTATGTTAAATCATTGCATGTATTGAAATAACATTGGAGGTTTGCCCCTGAAAAGGGCCGCGTGGCGTGCACTCATCATAATGCTGAATATATAGTCTCTCACTCACGCCAGAATCCCCTTGATTTGGTACATTCTCACACTAGCCAATTCCCAGGTTAAATGATTGCGTGGAGAGTACCAAAATGTTTACGCCGACGTCCGCGCGACCACCCTTCCTGGGTTAATTTACAATCCTGAGATTTTGCAGATTGGTAATAATACTATATATAGAATATAGAGGCGAGTATCCGTTCCTATGTTAAATCATTGCATGTATTGAAATAACATTGGAGGTTTGCCCCTGAAAAGGGCCGCGTGCACTGTATTTAATGCACATGTATGCCAGAATCCCATTGATTTGACACGAAAATTCACACTAGCAAATCCCCATGTTAAATGATTGCGTCTATTAATAGAGTCCATATACGCGTAGCTCATTGGTGGGGTGTACCTAAAATGTTTACGCCGACGTCCGCGCGCCACCACCCTTCCTGGGTTAATTTTTTACAATCCGTTCACTGTGTCTATGTTTCAAGTAAGGAGATGGCCCTGAAAAGGGCCGTTGATAGGGGCAGGGATTGTTTTTTTTTTTTGTGTTGCAAATGGCTAATAATAATACTATAGAATATATATAGAGGAGAGGAGATTGTAGGATTTCAATTGAATGTGCCTCTGTTAGAAGTTCTCTTTCGGAGAAATGGGGTGGCCCTGAAAAGGGCCGTTGGTTGACCCCTGAAAAGGGGGCGTTGGTTGGCCCTGAAAAGGGCCGTTTAATCTCCTCTCACTCTTCTTCCAAAGGAATAAAAATTCCGGCAGGCTGTATGGTATACTGCCTCGCCGACGGCTCCGGTGTTATCGGTATGTTGTGGCAGAAATTGGCAGGTAGAATTTGGGCCGCCGGCGGGGGCATCTCCTCTGCTTCTTGGTGTTCCGGTTGTCGTAGAACTGTTTCCAGGAAACTGATGAAATCGTCTCCGTTGAGCTCGCGGGGAGCAGCCGTAATGAGGCCATGAAGTTGGGCCCACTTGTCGATAGTCATGTTGATATTTTCTTCGGCCCACGACTTCATGGCCTCCATCCAGTAGGTCTTTTCTCTTCTGATTTTCTTGGCTTTCATGGCCTTCATCTTTGCTGCCCGACGCGTGGTGGACATCTTAGCGACCATTCTCACTTTGCTTTCGTGGTGATACATCTTGACTGGTGAAATGATATGTTTGGAGTGACGCTATGCACGCTCCCGCTGGCTTTATACGGAAATACAGTAGTTTCAATCACGGCGTATGGGTTTCATTGGTTCTTTTTAAGGATGGCTGATTGGTTCTTTCAAAGACATTTCATTGGCTCTAATTGGCGCCATCTCATTGGTCCCTAGTCTCAACTCCCCACTCTTCCTGGGTTACGCCAGAATCTCTTCATTTTGCACGAAAATTCGCACTAGCCAATTCCCATGTTAAAATCATTGTGTGTATTAATAGCATCAGAGTGACACCGCATCGCTGATTGGTGGGTGTACCCAAATGTTTACACCGACGTCCGCGCGACCACCCTTCCTGGGTTAATTTACAATCCTCAGATTTTTGCAGATTGGTAATAATACTATATCAGAATATAGAGGCGAGTATCTGTTCCTATGTTAAATGATTGCACGTATTGAAATAACATTGAGGTTGGCCCTCAAAAGATTAGGTTGGCCCTGAAACGAGTGTTGACCAGAATCCCCTTGATTTTGGTACATTCTCACACTGGCCAATTTCCATGTTAAATGATTGCGTGGAGAGTACCAAAATGTTTACGCCGACGTCCGCGCGACCACCCTTCCTGGGTTAATTTACAATCCTGAGATTTTTGCAGATTGGTAATAATACTATATCAGAATATAGAGGCGAGTATCTGTTCCTATGTTAAATGATTGCATGTATTGAAATAACATTGGAGGTTTGCCCCTGAGAAGGGCCGCGTGGCGTGCACTCATCATCATAATGCTGCTGAATATATAGTCTCTCACTCACGCCAGAATCCCCTTGATTTGGTACATTCTCACACTAGCCAATTTCCATGTTAAATGATTGCGTGGAGAGTACCAAAATGTTTACGCCGACGTCCGCGTGACCACCCTTCCTGGGTTAATTTACAATCCTGAGATTTTTGCAGATTGGTAATATACTGATGGATAAGAATATAGAGGCGAGTATCCGTTCCTATGTTAAATCATTGCATGTATTGAAATAACATTGGGGTTTGCCCCTGAAAAGGGCCGCGTGGCGTGCAAGCATGATCATGAAGCCCTTGATTTTGGTACATTCTCACACTAGCCAATTCCCATGTTCAATGATTGCGTGGAGAGTACCCAAATGTTTACGCCGACGTCCGCGTGCCACCACCCTTCCTGGGTTAATTTACAATCCTGAGATTGTGCTATTTTTTTTTTTTTTTGTCATACTGGTTAAATGATTGCATGTATTGAAATAACATGATGGTTGGCCCTGAAAAGGGTCGCGCGAGTCATACTCTCATTCACACATAGGCATGCACATGTATGCTATGCCTTGGAAAAAAAGTAATCCCCAAAGTGGATGAAGTACTATGTATAGGGTGCACAGAGGACTAGAGTGTCAGTGTTCCCTGAGAAAGTCAACACACCACAACCTCCAGTATGGCACCTCGAAAAAACAAAAAAAGTGGTAGTCGATCGGAATCCACGTGGCGTACCACTGTCAACAAGGTGTTAACCGATTTATATTACAATCCTAGCAGTCCAGCCGCTTATAGCGCTGTGGCAGCGTTGGCTCGAGCTGCCCATTCGCAAGGCATTAATCGAACTGAAGTACGAGACTGGTTAAAAACCCAAGACACGTATAGTTTACATCGAGCAGCTCGACGACATTTTCGCCGTAACCGAGTCATCGTCGGAGGTGTAGACGCACAATGGCAAGCGGATTTGGTGGATATGAGTCGATTTGCTTCCCACAATGATGGATATCGGTACATGTTGACCTGTATCGATATTTTATCGAAGTACGCCTGGGTACTACCCGTTCGTACCAAAACAGGAGAGAATTTGATACGGGCATTCCAGCAGATTTTCAAGACGGGACGCAAACCCCTGTATTTGCAAACGGATGAAGGCACAGAATTTCTCAACTGACCCTTTCAAGCCTTTCTTAAGAAACAGAAAGTATTTTTCTTCCATACGTATAACGAGACCAAAGCCTCTGTGGTGGAACGATTCAATCGGACCTTCAAAGGGCGAATGTATAAGTATTTTACCGCCAAAAACACTCGACGCTACCTCGATGTACTACCACAACTGGTCCAAGGGTACAATCGAGCCTATCATCGCAGTATCCAGCGAGCCCCCCTCGATGTGACAAAAGGCAACGAACATCAAGTGCGCCGTACGCTGTACCAGCAGCCATCATCATCATCATCATCATCACGCACGTCACCCCGTTACAAACGTGGAGATGTGGTACGCGTGAGTAAAGTGAAAGGACAATTTGAGAAAAGTTATTTGCCCAGCTGGAGTGACGAGCACTTTGTCATTGTTCGCCATAAACCTCGACAGCCACACGTCTATCAACTGGAAGATTTACATGGCGAAACACTGCAAGGCACGTTTTATGAAGCCGAATTACAACCAGTGGTGAAAACACGGAAAGATTACTACACGGTGGAAAAGATTTTGAAAACGGAACGTCGACGGGGAATCCCCTATCATTTCGTCAAATGGCAAGGGTGGCCCAATTCGTTTAATTCCTGGGTATCCGGCCGTGACATGAAACGTCTATAAATTCTACCGCACATCACCAGCCTCCATCAGTGTAGATGGGATACCATGGAGCGTGAACGTCTACCCTTAATGTTACAGACTCGAAAAGGACAAGTCGGTACGCTGTTGTGTGCAGTAGTGCTTCTGGGTACCTTATTTGGAGGTGTGTTCTACGATTTGTCCTACCTGATATCCTGTTTTTCAACACTCAGTCGTCCAAGTGCTGCTCCACCGGTGCCTGAACGTCAAGTGCAATTACCCAACAGTACTACCACGATCACCAACCTCACCACGACCACGACGACTCGCCCTCCTACATCGCCGTTTTTTAAGCGTACTCCTCCACCTCACCGCCAGCCTGCCCCTACCACACCGTTTTTTAAGCGTACACCTCCACCTGACCGTCAGCCTGCCGTATCAACCCCTGAGACGACGACGACGACGACGACGACGGAACCTATCATCACCACACTCAGCCCTACCACACCACCGTCTAAGCGTACTACTCGACCTCACCACCGCCATCAGCCTACCGGTGCCGTATCTACT
>JAVTVY010010313.1:0-47723 GCA_036873755.1 Hanleya hanleyi | reverse complement strand
CCGCCTTCGTCTACAGCAAAACTTTGCTCAACAAAACCGGATATGTTAACACGGGGTAAATATTAATAAATAAATTTAAAAAATATTCAACTATATGCATTTATTCTTCAGTTCTGTCTTAAGGGGTGTAATAAATAATTTCTTAGATTGCTCGGTCCTGGGCTCAGCCAAGGCATTCGCAAACTCGTTCCTGACCTCGCGCCCAAGACTCGCCCAGACAAATCGAATAACCGATGAATATATGCGCATGCATGTATAATAGAGCATGATATGCAGCCTGCAACCACCTCGCTGGGGGTCTAATAATATCCCAGCCACCAGTCACATTTTTAGACCGGATTCGGGTCCGCGCGCACATCGCCGGAAGTGACATCAAATATAGTAAAATAGATGTTTGCTGATCATTTCGATTACTTTTCAAGTCTGCATAATACCTCTGTTGACCTGGCGTTAAAAAGAATTATCTGAAGATTATTTCTCCTGTTTATCTGGACAGAGCATATGAAAAGTAGTTCGCTCATGTGCAAAACTAAAGAAGTTGTTCGGTCGGATTCAAACTGAACCGTGCGTACGTGTGTTTTCCCCTATACGTCATAGCAACCTAGTAAAGATCAACTTTCGCTATTGGAGGCAGGGATAATAAATGAACCTGTGAAATGGAGCATGCGCTGTGGGGAGGACGAAGAACACCCAGAATAAAAACATGCATATGCTCGCATAGAACATCAATGATCATTTCGGCTCACTATATCTTATTTCAGTTTAATGCACGCTGTGGACTGGTTTCCTACTATCCTTGATGTGGCTGGAGGAGAACCAGGTAACTGCTACGCTGTAGAAACAATGGATATATAAGCCTATTGCCTTCACCTTGATATTAACGGTATATTAATACGGCTACATGTAAGGCACGTTGCTTGATTAAACTCTGCAACACACTGAAAAAGGTTAGAAATAGCCACAAGATCCCAAACATGCTAGTTTGATCATAATTTGTAACGATTTTATATAAAAAAGGCAAATCCTGGACACTTAGCAACATGCATACAAAAAAATAAAAACATGTCGTTGTTGTTGTTTTTTTATAATTAACCCAAACTAATTTTGTTATATTTGTCTTCAGAACCCGGGATAGATGGAATGAGCTTGTGGAAAATGCTAAGCCAGGGTGCGTCACCTCCACGAACGGAATTTATATACAACATAGATGATATAAAAAATAACTCTGCCATCCGGTAAGTCATCACGACTTTAAACTTACTTTATTACAGGGACTTTAATTACAGGGACTATGGTATATAATTCCCTGACTTGATCTTGAAGTTACTGAATTACAAGAGCCGTTGATGGTATGTGATTATGATTTTATGTAAAGAAAATATTTGCATGACCTCCCGAGCAGAGTATCATAGGTAAATTCAAGATGGCGGCCACGTGGTGTACCAGAAAAGTGATGTTTTTGTCGTATTTCTTCAAAATTTCTGCTTTTCCGCGATAAAAAGTGGGCAAAAACTATTTTACTTCACATCACATTAATATTTACTAATTTAGCATGCAGTTTTTGCGGAGAAATTGCATAAATAAAAAAATCGGAGAATCTGACCGAAAAATGTCATCAAAGCGGCCATCTTGAATTGTTTTACATTTTCTGGTAGAGCCTGGCACAAGGGTACAGTGTGGTAAGTTTCCGCCCCCTAGCTCAATGGGTAAGAAAAATAATTAGAGGGGTATTTCGCCCCCACCCCCGGCCAGGACAGGTCTCAAAAAACCCAGGCCAGATATGGTTAACGAGGCCGTTCTTGTATAGACTACAGCTTGATATCGAATGTCGGATCTGACGTTTGCTATTTGATAATTGCGATTGTTCATACTGACAAGGGAAGATATTTTATTCTACTCACCGAAACTTCGTCCACTTTACTGTAAGTAAATGAGCTGAGGTACTTAGTTATTACAGGGATTATGATATATAATTCCCCGATTTGATCTTGAAGGTATTGAATTGTCCGAGCTTTTGTTGTAGTTAACAATTTATGTGAAGAACATCATCAGTTCTATCAATCATTGACGAGACCGTTCTCTTATGGACTACGGCTGAATATCGAATGCCCGACCTGACGTTTGCTATTTTGTCATTTTGATTCTTCATACTGACAAGGAAAGATACTTTGTTTATCATGTGCATGGTGTGCTCATTCTCGGAACACATTTTTGTTTTCTTCAAATTTTGATTGTTTAATTCTTTTGAACTAAATCTGGAACCTGGTTGACATCTTCGGAGAGCCAAATTTGCTATTGGCAAATCTTTCTTTAATATCACAAAGGAATTGATGATAGTTCTGAATTCTTGGTAAGATTAAATAATTATCAACAATCATCCTCACAATGTTGGTTGTGAGTTCCTTATTCTGTTTTATTTTGAACGATCACTTGATATTCAAAATAAATGTTTCCCTTTTAGAATGGGCGACTACAAACTGATCGAGGGACATCCTGGAGGATACGACGATTGGTATCCACTTCCTGGAGAGCACACAAGCAGGATCCCAGAACCTGATGAAATCAGCTCAGAGGGGAGAAATAAAACAAGATACAGATTGTTCAATATTAAAAGTAAGCAAAATACAAAGAAATCGTGGTGAATTATAGAAGTGGGAGATTATTGTGAAAAATTCTGGATAAAGACAACAACTGACGCACAAAGAGCAACAAGCTGGGGAGGGAATATTTTCAGTTAATTCATCATTTTGTATGACTGGTTTTAGTGCTAAATGTGTCATTCCAGTCAAATTATCAATTACGGGCGCGGATATTCTTGGACGACGGCTGGCAACTCAGTGTCATATCTCAAGGTTATCTTGTAGATTCGTTACCTTTTTGCGTTATTAGCACAAAAATGCCGATTATCAGAGAGGAGCAGCTGTTAGAGACCGCATATTCCAAAAATGTTTGAATTGACGATTTTCTCATTTCTCGCACTTTGCAGATGTTAATACCACCAATGACGCAAACAATCTGTATAACACCTGGTTAGGTGACTTCTTCGTGTACTCCCTTTCTACATATACATGTAACCTCCTAAACTGTCGGTATAATTGACAGAAGGGGGTATGCAATCTGAGGTCATGAGTATGCCCGTTCTGTGATACCTAAATAGGTACGTCCCGAGATCGGATTCATCACAAATTCAGAGCTAGACTGATTCTGCTTAAGCCGGTGCTAGGGGTTGTGTGGTCACTTCATTGTTTCCGCATGAACAGTAGCAATGAATGCGCGGCTGAGATAGCAAAGCTATAACTTAGAATCCTCCGTATTACATTGTGAAAATGAGGTGCCGAGGGATGGAATAATAGGGTGCAATGTTGGATTTTTTTTTTCATTTCTACCCTTTTACGCTAGGCGATTTCATTTATTTACAAATGACTACTTATCGTCGGGACAATAAAATCTTCAGTGTTGCAGTATTGTGAAAGTCATAATAAGACCTATTTTCAGATTTTTGATGTATTCTCAATGCTAATCCACTGATCGATGCAGAGCCTTGGCTCGACGTCATGTTTCGCGACAATTTCTTCAGTTTTGGGACTGATTAATAACTTATACAACATGTGTATATATTTTGTCCGCCAGTAATGTGTGATCGTTTTATTTCCAGATGACCCATCGGAGAGAATAGATCTTTCGGCCAACGAAACAGAAATCATCACCAAGATGGTATCGCGACTGGAAGAGTATAAGAAGAGCTTGGTTAAAGCACGTTTCCCAAAGGACGACCCCAAGAGTGATCCAAAGAACTTTGGCGGAGCCTGGAGCCCGGGATGGTGTTGACACCGATAGAGAATAACTGCTGTGTTGTGTTTTGTACGAGCATAGTGCTTGTCAATGTTCTGTGTGCTGAAGCCGAAAGGCAATAATATCAACCATTTGCATTTTTTTGAAAGAAAAAATTCATTAGACTATAGCACTTGGCTCAAGCGAATTCATAAAGCTAGAATTATGTCTCTGTTTGGGACAATAAAATCACGAAGCGAGGGCTCTTAATGTTTCAACGTTTCGGAGAGAGTGTAGAAAATTTCATATGGGAAATAATGCCCCCACTCCCGGCCTGGTAATGAGACAAAAGACGGGGTGTTCCTCGTTTTTGGGTTATGACCAGTTTCTGCAATGATGCGTTATGAGGGGAGGAGGGGGATATACGAATGAAATGTTAACGTGGCGTAATGTGAGTTGTTTGAAGGAACTTTTGCAGAAGTATGTAAATATGCTAGCTATAGGTGTAGTTACATGTACTCTTACTATCATTTATTTATTTACCTGTAAGGAAGATGGTCAAAGGGAAACTATCCACGGAAACTATCTACTCAATATAATTATGCAGTTAACTCCCCTAGAAACTATTCCGGGATCTGCTATAGATAAAGTGTTAGTTATATGCATGTATACGTCATCAGTCAGTCACTACATTTCTAATTTCGTAATTGGTTCCCATTCTGTGAATTATAATTTGACAATACCGACATGTGATAGCATACTTGGCCCATCATTCATTTTGTGTTCACTTCGGATATCATTAATTCATATAAATCTACACCTTGATCCCAGCATGGACACGGCTAAGAACTTTTTGTCAGATACGCTGTTATATGATAGACCGATATTCATTTGCGTTTATTGGTCAGTTTTTCTCGTTTACTGAAATTGGAAGTGAATATTTTTTCTTCAAAAGGTAGGAATCGCGATCGATCTGTACCAATGTCTTTTCTTCCTATTTAAAAACTTTACGAGTGATTCACGACTTTGGCGACTCAGTCGTTCTTGGACAAATAACCGATTGCAAAATCATGTATCACCATCGAAAATTATCGACAGTATTGCAGCGGCACACGTATCATGCAGATACAGAAGTTCTCAAGCCTATTTTCCCCTTGGTAGAAATAGAGTGTGTGTTGTAGGTCTTAAATTTACACCTCGACAACGTTACATATGAGGAGTAACACGAATGTAATCATTGTATTCCCAAATTCAACCCATTGTCGTCTTGGTTTTCTTTGGCTGTAGACTTTTCCATCGAACGAAAAATTGCCGAGACAGTAAAGACTGGGAGCCGTTGCAACCAAATGGTCGTTCCGTTTGCACCTCGAGCTTACCAATTTCTGAGCATACATCATGGAAGTGTATTGTATGTGACTCAGCTTAGTGGTGGCAGGCCGAAAGTCTGTGCGGGCATAAGGTGGCCATATCGTGTCAAATACTAGTATAAATACCCCAATCACAAATAAGCATACGTTGATTTTGAGAGTTGGCTAATGTAACAAACTATATATCGAAGGAAAGCTGCCTTATTATCGGAATAAATGACAATCCATTCATGTTCATCCGTCTTGTGTGCAGTTTAACACTCTCCTAGAACATAGGGCTGAACCCGTCACTACTTGAAACAGAATGTATCTCTCCTGTTTTGTATCCAAAAATACGCCAGGTTTAACATAAAAAAGTCTTTAGTTAGTGAATCGTGACGGTAGAAATTATCGAAATGCGAAAACAAAATGGCCGCCATTCAAACAATTATGCACCATTACGCGCGGAATAGTTGAGGCTAGAATCATGTTCTGTGTTCTTTCTTGCGCATGTTGGACATTCCGAATTCTCGCGGTATATTGGGGAACGACATTTAACGCATAGCAGGAGATAATTTTGACCAGTGGTGGTAATTATCATATGGGAAAACGAGGGTTCAGCGTCAGATGGATATAATCTTTGCTAATCGTAGAATGTTGCAGAATAACGGAAATGTACACGACCAGACACATGAAATTATAAAGAAGGCTTTATTAAAGATCTGACTTACATGATAGGTAAGATTAGCTTCTTAATTCTATCTTAATCGTTAGAGAACATTGATGATTTCAAACAACGTCTGACATATACGATAGTGGTTAGTCACGTCCATAAATGAACATTCACCTTCAGTAAGATTGAAGAACACAAATCCCAAGAGAAACAACGTACTCGTCCGCTATTGTATGAATGAAAACATACACTGAATTTTTTTTCAGTTAACGATGGAATTGCATTTATAATTATAAGTGTGAATGTAAATGGCGAGTACAACAGGGCATTCTTTTTATATGTTCTCCGTTATCTGACATTTGTTTTATTATATCCTGTCTGACAAGATAGAGAGAAATCCTATGTTTCGCCTGTGCACCTATGTTCTATATCTTGAATGCGACCTCTCTAGCCTTCCCATACACTCAATATCCCTTGCTCGACAGCACCGTGCTCTAATCAATGAAATGAATACGATAGAATTTTAGAAAAATTCTCCACAATAAATCTAGTTACATCGATTGATTTATGCATCTTGATGAAAGTGGGGGTAATTGATAAGCCGATTTCCTAAACAAATATCTAAAACTCGTAATATGAACCTTCTAGTTATCCGGAGATTCGTCAGTTGAAACAAAAAATATGGTATCCAAATAACTTCTTCCGCAAAGAGCGTATGTTACAATTTGTCTTTATTTAGGAATGGTGTTAGTATGTGATGCGTTGAAACAACATTATCATGAACCCACACAATAATTCAGTATACTCGATATATTTCTCTTTACCGGAGTGCAATGACCGATGATGTTATAAAACATGTCAGTATATGAACCAGATTCTGCAGATTCATTGTCTTGGTCATGCTAATCGGTTCAAATGTCGGATGTTTTCTCGACAAAATTAAAGATTTTTGTGGCATTCAAAAATCTGTTGAATTTGTTGGACCGAGAAAGACGTTGACATTTTAATATTTTCTGGTGATGCAAACCAGGATATTTCTCATAAAGCGCTCGAGAGAGGCGTTGCTTGGTGGATCAGCAACGAGGTCATGTGACCCGAAGTTTACAGGCCTTTACAACAATATTGTGTGAAAATCTAAGTGTTTGTTATCGTCCTAAAAAGGAAATTTGGGTTGGACATCGTGACAACCCATTTGTTGTGGCGAGTTTTCGCAGTGAAACAAAAAACAGAACCGGAGAATCGACTGCTGATATGTCGTGCTCACACAACTATTCACAAATATATCATTCATTAGTAACGTTTGAGCAATGAAGGTTAGTCTTGATATGTTTGTGAGTATTTAAAGGGTATGATATGGATCACGTTTGCTGTGAGAGAGTGTGAACCCTATCTGGCCTGGACTTTTTGGGACCTGTCGTGGCCTGGGGGAGGGGGGGCGAAATGGCCCCCCTAATTATTTTTCTTACCCCTTGTGCTAGGGTGCTGAAACTTACCACACTATATCCTTGGGTCAAGCTTACCAAGAAAATGTAAAACAATCCAAGATGGCCGCTTTGATGACGTCACAGTGACGTCATTTTCAAAAACGGCATTTTTTGGTCGATTTTTCGGTCAGATTTTCCGAATTTTTTATTTATGCAATTTCTCCGAAAAAACAGCATGATAAATTAGTAAATATTAATGTGATGTGAAATAAAATAGTTTTTGCCCACTTTTCATCGCAGAATTTTTTTGAAGAAATATGACAAAAACATCACTTTTCTGGGACCCCACATGGCCGCCATCTTGAATTTACCCATGATCCTCTCCTCGCGGGGTCATGCAAATAGGCTTAAAATGACCCCAATATGATAAACTATAAAGTCACGGAGTTTCAGCTCTCTATTTTTTTGGCGTTTCGGAGATAGCACAGAAAGTTTGGTAGGGGGCCATTTCGCCCCCCCCCCCTCCCAGGCCAGGTAGGGTTAATCCCAGGAAGATTACTTTAGTTTTTGATTCAATATATAACCACACCACACGTCGGTATGGCTTTCTTCACCCTTTTTACGATAGTTGGTTAACAAAGGATCAGTAGAAACAGGTTGTAAATGAAAACATCACAGCATATTGCTGAGCCAGTTTATTCACTTGCCCATTTAACCGAGGTAGAATTCCTTACTACATTGACAAAGTGAGCATATGTATTGTTTTTCGATAACCTTTATTAATTTCATCACCTTGATATTGTTCTGATCTATAACATGAAGTGTCATTTCTTCGGGAAGAAAATCGCTCTTATTCATACATAATATGTTGCATGAGTTTTCTTTTTACATTTACATTTTTATACATGATCAATTTAACCGATTGAGAAATAGAATTAGGAAATAATTCCTTGCTTACTGTGGTAAAACACCTAGACTAGATCGGGCTGCAATAGGAAGAGTCTAAGTTTGGTCACGAAGACCGTACTGAAAACAGCACAATGTGGGAATGTTTCCTGAAAAGAAAGATATTCTCATTAACACCCCTATACCCGACAAAAAATGCTTTAGCCCGCCAATTAATCGAAGCAAGCAACACCTGCAAGTCGCGTGCCTGAAATTGACACGGGTTGGAGAGTCCACAGTATGACACCTGCTAAAAGCGTGCTAAAACGCCATTAACGATCAAAATGATGAAAGCGTAATTAACCCTTGGTTTTAGAATACATGTGAATTTCTCCCGTCATCCAATGATTGGATTTTGTACCTATCATCAGTTCCTAAAGGTTTAGTGACACCAACAACTTTGAATAAATCTTCGCGAAAGAAAACTCTTTCGCCAACGTTAATTGGCTCAATGATGTACAAGAAGATAAACAGACGATAAATGTTGATATCCTTTTCATTTTTACGCTGGTCCTTGTACGAATGTAGTTTCATGGCTACACATTATCAATACTATTTAGAGAGGAACCAGCTGGGGGAAAAAACCTAACGCTTTTCCTGTCAAAGTGTTCTGTGTGGTTTCATCATCACCACAGACTTGCCCTTGGGCCACCCAGGATTTGCCTCAAAACCACGATTGCCGCCAAAGTACAAAAAATGGCAACCAAAATCACGTAAATTGGTCCTTCTCAGCTTCTATCCGTCACAATAATTAGCTGTTTATGTCTAATACAGTGTTTGCAGGACCAAAAGAAAAACTTGATATTGAGCTTTAGAAGCTAGTTTAACTTCATTAGCCTCTGAACTCCAAAATGACCTCCAAAAATCCTAATTCACATACATTGGATCTCCACAGCTTCCTATTTGTAGCAGACATTCGATTTTGGTCAAATATTGGATTTGGGTTTCGGGAGTTTATTCTCTACATTTCAATGAACTTTGGAACTTTTTAACAGATATAATCAAAGATGACCGCCAAGACCATGTAAACCAGATTTCCCGCAGCTTCTATTTGTTGCAGATATTAGCTTTCTGTGTCTAATATGAAGTTTGCATGATTAAGGAAGTTGATTCCGTGAATTAAAATACACGTTAGAGCTTTAGCGGCATCTACAATCCAAGATGGTGACCAAAATTGCTTAATTGTCAAAGCTCTAACGAGTATTTTAGCTCAAACAACTTCCTTGATATTGCAAACCGCATGATGGATACAAAAAGCTAATTTATACAAAAAATAGAAGCGGCGGGAGGTTTTTTTGCGACCATCTTGGATTCTAGATGTCAGTAAAGCTCCAAAGTACATTGTAGTGTAAAGAATAAACTCCTTAAAACCAGCAATCCCAATAATAGTTAAAGATCAAAACCTAGTTTCTGCTACAAATAGGAAGCTTCGGAGATCTACTATATATTTTGGCGGCCATTTTGGATCGTAGAGGTTAAATAAGCTACAATGAATTCTAATGCTCATAATCAAGTTTCTTCGTCCTGTAAACACAGTACTAGACACAGAAACCTAATTATTGGGACAAATAAAAGCTGTGAAGGACTAATTTGCGTTATTTGGGCCGCCAGTTTGTTTTTTGGCGGCGATCTTGGACTTAAGGCAAAATCCTGGGTGGCCGAAGGGCAAATTTTTGATATACGATATAAGATGTTGAAACCACACAGGGAACTTTGACAGGAAAAGCATTTGGACTTGTCACTAGGAAAAGATGGATTAAAAATACTGAGCAGCGATACGGATTTGATATTTTTGGAACATTACGATGTCTTGCCGGCATCATTGAAAACTGTTGCAGGAAACGCCTATGTTTATGTATACTATGATTGACTTTTTTGGTGCTAATATTGTTATATGGAATATGGAATAGGTCTTTGGATAAAGGACGCGGATATTCTTTAGTGGACGACGGTTGAATTATGAATGACAGACCAGACGCTTTTAATTTAGTTTTTCCCCAGCTGGGACCTGCCTATTGAGATCTGGCGAGGTCGAAAGCGTTGCCGTCATTCAGTTGCCCCCTAGATATGCTATATTGATATCCTAGATATCCTAGATTGCCCTTTAGACAATTTAACTTGACGGCAAAATCATGGCGGCCAAGATAAACAACATTTTGGCAACTGATGCTGATACATTCCACGTTATCTTTGGAGGCGTAACCACCCGAATTTGATTGATCCTAGGTCAGTTGAAATCTCCGAGGTGCTTTTGAAGTCGCATCTGTACATTGCAAACTGTAAATTTCTGTGTGCAGTGTGCGAAGTAGGCACAAGGCACTACATGGATATTGGCTGGAATAAAGGTCATCGGACCAACGTTGATATTTAGGAGCATAGGTGAACACAGTTGGGTAAATATCTTTTATATTTCTACGTTAAAGTTTAAAATAACTGAATCTATTGAGGAGATAGGCCCGGTCATTTCAGATCATTTCACATTACCTATTTCGTTCCATTTTGATGTTCACTACTGCCCACGCCTTAAGCATCCCGGTCTTGAGAGCTTCATTTTGCCAGGTAATCAGAGAGGTAAGACACAAGCTGGTATAAAACAACAGGAAATATAAATTGAGCTCCCAATCTTCAATTCGGGTCGAATGGTGAAGCATCAATAACAACGACGTAAGCTGAAGAAGCCGAGGGAACACGTACGTCATCAAAATACCCATGCGACTTTGATTTCGCGTACATTCGCAAGATTTTTCAGCGGTTTCGCTTATCCGGTCGATATCCGTATTGGCAATCTGACGGCCATGCTTGCAAGCAATGCGCATGATTCGTGCAGAGATTGTCACGTCAATAAGAGACATCGGACAAAAAACGCCATAGACTGTGCTAAATATAAAATACCTAGGATAATACCAGGCCCACCCACAGATTATCCCTGTTGTGAAGGTTTCAACTTCCGATCATAATATTAAGGCCGCCGTCGGAGTAACAGTATACAATGCGACAAACGTCCAACCGCTCAACAAAACAAAAACAGTCCGTTTTGTACTGACAGAGTGTAGCAGGTTTTGTAAAGGTATCCACATAAAGATGATGCTGAGGAATTTTGCGACACAGTATCCAAGAATAACGAAGAGTTGAAGCCCAAGTCTGATATAACACCGAGACACACCATTCATTGTTGGATCACAGTTTGATTCGAGGAGAATCTGCTAGATAGGTACCATCGATATCCCTAGGAGTATGCCCCCGATGTTCCAATTCATCACACTTATCTTGAGGGATTTGCTGGCTTCTGAGAAATTAATGGCACAGAGAAGAAGCTTATTATTAACCACAAATGTAACCGAGAGAATAATATGTAAAACCGTCAACCAATAGAATGTTCTAACATCCCTGACTTCATTATTGCACCGGGCACTATAGTTGAAACTTGTGGTATTATTGTTGCTTGCCATAATGAGATGCGAGGATCGAGATCTGCTTCCCAAAAGTCCGATTTTGTTATAGATTTATCCAGCAAAGAGATCTTGAAGATGTCCGCTGACAGTTTACCAACCCCACTATTTGTATTGTACTTCCTGAAATTCTGAAAATTTTAAACCCTCCAATACAGGACATTCCACTTAGACATACTATTCCGAACAGCAACCCGTTTGTAGAACAACACACGTCGTATTCCAAGTGTACACTGTGAACTGTTCTCGGAGTACTTATTGTAGCGATAAAGCTGTCGCTAAGCTTCAGTGAAGTCCAATTACAGCACATATACTTCAGCAGTCAACATATGAAAACTTAGGATAGTTGAACGGATTATCAACTTGGCTAAATAACACCCCCTATGCTGTTATATGTTGAACCTGTAACATTGGAGACCGGGAAGCAACACAATAAGAAACAAGAACTCAAGACCGATTTCTCAGGATAAATAAACTCTTCTTTTATTCATATAGTTACATGTCCTTCAGTTCAGATTTGCTTTGCATAATCTAATTATGACCAATGAGCGGAATTACTATGCTTTCATGGGGTGGAGACTTGCTGGAGTGCATAAAACTAAACGGGATGGCTGTAGTCGAATATTGTTGTAACATACAATCATTCCAATGAGTTCCACTTGCATCCATTACAAGCAGCTGTCGTACTGTAACCCGATGTGATTTCATGGGGTGTTCATGCACACTACTGTTAAATGAAGGGTGACTGCAGTCAAATACTGTAACCCGATGCGATTCATGTGGTGTTCATGCACTACTGTTAGGCGAAGAGTGGCTGCAGTTGTATTCCGATGTGATTTCATGGGGTCCTGTAATCCGATGTGGTTGCATGGGGTACTGTAACCCGATGTGATTGCATGGGGTGTTCATGCACACGACTGTTAGGTGAAGAGTGGCTGCAGTTGAATACTGTATTCCTATGTGATTGCATCGGGTACTGTAATCCCATGTGATATCATGGGGTACTGTAATCCGATGCGATTGCATGGGGTACTGTAATCCGATGTGATTGCATGGGGTACTGTAATCCGATGTGATGGCATGGAGTAATGTAATCCGATGTGATATCATGGGGTACTGTAATTCGGTGCTTTTGCATGGGGTACTGTAATCCGATGTGATTGCATGGGGTACTGTAATCCGATGTGATTGTATGGGGTACTGTAATCCGATGTGATCGCATGGGGTGTTCATCCCACTACTGTTTCAACAATCTATGTTTTCTTGAATGTCCATGTTTTCTTGAGTGTCCATGTTTTCTTGGATGTCCATGTTTTCTTGGATGTCTATGTTTTCTTGGATGAGCCAAAGATATCTTGGGTGAGCAAAAGATAATGGGTAGAAGTCTTATTTACTTCAGTTTGACCATGACCTCATGATTTCTTGGAGTACTCTACAGTGTTCCAAGTATTTCAGAGAGTCAAAGCAGAAAAATGAAGTCAAGACACTGAACCATTATCCTCATCGGCATCTGTAGCTCCTTCCCATATTCAGCAATCCTCAGATGTCTGTCAGGTCCCAGGAACCCTCTGTTCAGGAGGTGTGGGCTTGTCTGGCTCACCAGAGCAAATCCCAGAAATTCTCAGAATTCACTCTTTTATACACTCCAGCCACTAGCCTCTAACCCAAAATGTCGAAAATACCAAAAGCGTACTATTGTTAAAACTACTTGGAGAATCTGTGCAATTATCATATATTTGTGACAGATATTAAATATAATTTACACGGTGATACAATTTATCCAAAATATACATCAACTTTCATCTGAAATAGAATACGAACGTCTGGTTCAGAGAGTATCACTACCAAAACAACATGGCTGCCTCCGTACAGAGAAGAATAAATTATGCATCTTTTATCATCAATAACTACTGGAATGCATCAAACCACAGTTTGTCATGCCATGAATTACAAAGGTAGTACTTTCTTCTAGCTTCGTTATGTGAATAAATCAATGTAACTTCATTAATTAACGATCTACAGATGTGGCACAAACGAAGTATCTCATTACAACAACAACATGCAAGTAAATTCTGCAGAGAGACTGCAGATATCCTCGGAATATGTGTTATCACTGAGAATTATCTGAAATGAACTACAAATGTCAGAACTACAATTAGAGAACACACAAGAGAGATATTCTATAGAACAACAACTTTTAATAAAATTTAAAAAAAATGCAAATACAAACCCAGTAAATTGATGCTCGTCTCATTATCCCCCACTTAAGGTGGAAACGTCCTCGTTCACCTTACAGTTAATAGAGCATCAATATAAAAACGCATGTACAGTTCTCAGTCAATGATAGTTCAAGATTTCAAATAAAGTTCAAGGCTTGAAATCCACGTGTCACACACAACCAAGTTCATATTTCAAGATGTCCTTGAATACATGTAGCACACGCGCACAATAAAATTTCTCGAATGCAATCAAAGTCAATTTAAAGTCAACTCTTCAACAGTCCATGAATTCACATTTAACTGTAGAAAGAACCAATTTCACATAATCCAATGAATCGTGCACAAGTTTCCCAGTAAAGGGAATACCTCGAAAAGTTTTCCTCATAAAACACAATTCTATGCTGTCCTTCGAATTCAAACACTTATAACACAGTTCACTGTTGTTCCTTGAAAATTCAAGCACTTATAACACAGATCAATGATGTCCTTGGAATTCACACGCGCGCAATACCATAAGGTAAATGGAATCACAAGTCCATCATGTATATCCGCAATCCAGTGAATAGTAAGTAACAGTCCATGAAATAGCACATCATCAAGGTAAGAGTGGAAGGAAGTCCACTGTTCTCTCTCACTTGTCGTCTAGGAAAAGGGTTTCTCCATCTTCAGGCTTCATGATCATCTATGCCAAATCATACCTTTTCCGGATGGATCCCTCATTAAATGATCCAATGTGCCTTCAATTTTGATGTTAGTGAGGGTTCACATGTGATGTGAGACGATGGCTCACTGTTGCTATGCACATCACCTGTCTGTTCCACTTATTTACATCTGATCATCATCATGGAAATCATCCTAATAAAATCCCTGAAGAGCTCCTTTTGGTTTTCTTCCTAGATGTCCGGAAAGGACAGATTCATGGATTTGTTTCAACACGTACTCCCTAATCCATCGTGGTACCAAGAACTGCCATTGCCCAATGACATTCTTGTGTACTAACCTCCAGGAAAGCACCCCGTCCTTCAACATTAGGTTATGCCAGTTGTTCCAATAATGGTGGATAGCTGGCCTTGCTGTACAGTTTTCAGTGCTGAACAGCTGCATACCACTCCCAAACCATTTCTTATCTGGACCTATGTTTAGATGAATGAGTAGCTTCTTCCGTGTCATGGTATACCCCTGTATCCATGGTGTTTCTGTAACCGTACAGATGGCATCTTGTACTTTTTGAGAGCATCTTCCTGTAATGAACCTAGAAAACATGTCTACCAAGATCCAACAGCCACCAGAGATCAACTTGGATAATGATTCCCAACATGTCCTCTGACATGTGAATCCAGATACTTCTGGCACCCCGACCAGGTCTTCATCCGGTTTGCTACCCGCTCCACTCCCATTTGGATTTTGTTGCGGGCTCCACAAATCATCCACACACAAATCCTCCATGGAAATAACACTCAGAAGAAGTAACACAACACTGATGAAGTAAGTATATATCCTCTTCATTGGAGAGACCGCTGTCCTCCCTAGTTTCTGGTTCTGTTGCGTCTCAGCAGGCCTATTCACACACACCGATCTCACTCTCAGAGAATCAGCCATGTCCAAAGATATCTCCTTACCATTTGAACATGGTCCACAACTCGACAAAAGGTCCACTGGCCCACCAGTTCCCTTCTGTAAAATATCTTCCCCCAGCAACACCTCATCCTCAGTGTTGGCAATTGCTAATTTATGCTCCAGTACAGCCCTTCTCTTGTAGTCCGGTCTTTCACCTTCAGCACCGACAACCTCCCTTTCCCTGGTAAGTTTCAGCTCCGACTGTTGGCCCTGCAGTATCTTGGTGTGGATACAGTCAGACAATGTCACGGCTGTAGTTCCAGTATCCATAGTATCTGTGCCCACAGTCCCCTGAAAGGTATCACTGAAATAAACTCCATCATACTTCGGTATCTCCCGTCGTACGGTTCCTGAGTTACCTGCTAGACTATCTGGGTTACCTGGACATATCTCCAAATTGTTTTCACACAGGCCCGTATTACTTGGGATCGTCCCTCGGCCTACTGAGCCGATCCCCACAAGTTTGATGACTCCAGTGTACAATGCGGTTCTCTAAAATCTGCATTATGGAGAAATCCCTCTTCAGAACCTTGAACATCAGAAACAAAAGGCTTGGCGGAAACATTCAGTTGCCCTGTCACTTGATAGGTGCAATCTCTTATCAAATGATTTTCGCCACATCGGAAACACCCGGTGAACTGCTTCTTTCCTGTAGATCGTTTGTTTGCTGCGGTTGTCCTTGTTTGAGGTGAAATCTGTGGAACCATCTTCGTCTTCTTGGTTCCTGGTTGTTGTGAATCCCTTGAGAATGACTCAACTTTATTATTCAGCGAGTTGAACATCTTCGTGATGTCTTCTCTAAGCTTTTGGACTTCAGATACACAACAATCAGGCTTCCTCTGCTGGCTAACTTGATCTCTTTTCTCTCCAGCAGCCTTAATCTGGTTCCACTTCTTACTACTCTGTGTTTGAGTCACAACTCGAACACCTTCGTCTTCCTTCTCTGACTCATACTCTTTGTCATCTGAGCAACTCTTCACCAGACGAGTCTGTTTCCTGTTTCGCCGGTCCTCATTAAAATTAGTTCGACTCCGTGTTTCCAGGAAATTCACAGCCTCATACACAGCTTCGTCTAAATTCCCTGGTTCCTTAATGTACTCCACATGAAAATGTGCCTTTTCATCAAATAGGCCATCTAAAAATCTCCTCAATAGATCTTCTCTCCTGGTCTCTCTGTCTCGGTTCGCATGAGCTTTGTCATAAAGCCGTTTCAAATCCGCTGCAAAGTTCTCTGCAGTTTCACCGGGCTTCTGATTCCGATTGCTGAACTGTGCCCCAAAACGTTTTGCTGTTTCTACTTTCTTGAAACGATGATCAAGCTCATCAACCAGTAGAGTAAAATTACTCCTTACTTCCCTAGGCAGTTGTCCATATACAAATTCCCCAGCTTTACCCTGTATCCGAGGTAACAGCTCACCAAGTTTATCTGCAATTGTCCACCTTTTAAGCATGGCTACGTCCTCGAATCTATTAATCCAAACTTCCCAAAGTTCAGACCCAGTGAATGGCGGTAGCTTGACATTCTGGTCTTTCGACCTTGAAACAAATATACTCTCACTAGATGGCTCTTCATTGCTAGAGGATTCACAATGGGAACCTCTGTAGATCCTGTCTGAAGGTCTTGTGTGAGAAATGCTGGCTTGGACCCATCTGTTGTCATTGCTTGGAAAATCACCAGGTGATCTTCTGGTAACTGAAACTCTGACTGGCTGTCCAGTTCGAGACTGATGAGTTGCATTAGCACTCTGGCACTCTGGTGGGGATCTGTTCCCTCGATTCATCTGCTGAGCATCTTTGATAATACCAGCCATAACTGAAGAAAATTCCGTCAATGCATCTTTTAACACTGTTCCTACTTGCTCTGCTACTTCCTTCTGTATTTGTATCTGGTTGGAATCACCAGATATTACCTGTAGAGGAATGATATTTGCTGTGGGGGCTGAGGGAATTCCTGAAAAATAATCCAAATCAATTCCAGTTATGCAATTCTTTGGGGATACCGTTCTCCGTGGACCTGAACAAACATTAATTACAGATGACTGTGCCTTGCGCGATGCTGGAGTTCCCAAAGCCATATCCTCTTGAATTTCATCAGTACTCTCTGGTGTTTCTGCTTCAATAATCTATCAGATCTCCTCTGTCTACCCCTCTGTAGGGGTCTCCGTCCCGTCTCCATAGCTTCCATCTAAATATAAGTCTCTGTCATGTAAACTGGATATCTTCACCATTATCACCATGCAGGACTTCACTTGGTTCGGATCACTGGACCCGTTATGAAATAACAGGTCCCATTTCGGGCGGCAAAATAATGTAGCGATAAAGCTGTCGCTAAGCTTCAGTGAAGTCCAATTACAGCAGATATACTTCAGCAGTCAACATATGAAAACTTAGGATAGTTGAACGGATTATCAACTTGGCTAAATAACACCCCCTATGCTGTTATATGTTGAACCTGTAACATTGGAGACCGGAAAGCAACACAATAAGAAACAAGAACTCAAGACCGATTTCTCAGGATAAATAAACTCTTCTTTTATTCATATAGTTACATGTCCTTCAGTTCAGATTTGCTTTGCATAATCTAATTATGACCAATGAGCGGAATTACTATGCTTTCATGGGGTGGAGACTTGCTGGAGTGCATAAAACTAAACGGGATGGCTGTAGTCGAATACTGTTGTAACATACAATCATTCCAATGAGTTCTACTTGCATCCATTACAAGCAGCTGTCGTACTGTAACCCGATGTGATTTCATGGGGTGTTCATGCACACTACTGTTAAATGAAGGGTGACTGCAGTCAAATACTGTAACCCGATGCGATTGCATGGGGTGTTCATGCACTATTGTTAGGCGAAGAGTCGCTGCAGTTGAATACTGTATTCCGATGTGATTTCATGGGGTACTGTAATCCGATGTGGTTGCATGGGGTACTGTAACCCGATGTGATTGCATGGGGTGTTCATGCACACGACTGTTAGGTGAAGAGTGGCTGCAGTTGAGTACTGTATTCCGATGTGATTGCATCGGGTACTGTAATCCCATGTGATATCATGGGGTACTGTAATCCGATGCGATTGCATGGGGTACTGTAATCCGATGTGATTGCATGGGGTACTGTAATCCGATGTGATGGCATGGGGTAATGTAATCCGATGCTTTTGCATGGGGTACTGTAATCCGATGTGATCGCATGGGGTGTTCATCCCACTACTGTTTCAACAATCTATGTTTTCTTGGATGTCCATATTTTCTTGGGTGTCCATGTTTTCTTGGATGCCCATGTTTTCTTGGATGTCTATGTTTTCTTGGATGAGCCAAAGATATCTTGGGTGAGCAAAAGATAATGGGTAGAAGTCTTATTTACTTCAGTTTGACCATGCCCCCATGATTTCTTGGAGTACACTCTACAGTGTTCCAAGTATTTCAGAGAGTCAAAGCAGAAAAATGAAGTCAAGACACTGAACCATTATCCTCATCGGCATCTGTAGCTCCTTCCCATATTCAGCAATCCTCAGATGTCTGTCAGGTCCCAGGAACCCTCTGTTCAGGAGGTGTGGGCTTGTCTGGCTCACCAGAGCAAGTCCCAGAAATTCTCAGAATTCACTCTTTTATACACTCCAGCCACTAGCCTCCAACCCAAAATGTCGAAAATACCAAAAGCGTACTATTGTTAAAACTACTTGGAGAATCTGCGCAATTATCAGATATTTGTGACAGATATTAAATATAGTTTACACAGTGATACAATTTATCCAAGATATACATCAACTTTCATCTGAAATAGAATACGAACGTCTGGTTCAGAGGGTATCACTACCAAAACAACATGGCTGCCTCCGTACAGAGAAGAATAAATTATGCATCTTTTATCATCAATAACTACTGGAATACATCAAACCACAGTTTGTCATGCCATGAATTACAAAGGTAGTACTTTCTTCTAGCTTCGTTATGTGAATAAATCAATGTAACTTCATTAATTAACGATCTACAGATGTGGCACAAACGAAGTATCTCATTACAACAACAACATGCAAGTAAATTCTGCAGAGAGACTGCAGATATCCTCGGAATATGCGTTATCACTGAGAATTATCTGAAATGAACTACAAATGTCAGAACTACAATTAGAGAACACACAAGAGAGATATTCTATAGAACAACAACTTGTAATAAAATTTAAAAAAAATGCAAATACAAACCCAGTAAATTGATGCTCGTCTCATTATTCTGGTATGACAACGACAAAGATATGTTTTCAGAGACGGAATTATAGTTGGTACAAAATCAATATTAAATATCCCCACGTGTTTGCGATACTGTTCAACAGCTGATGCCTTGACAGAAACCGATTTGTTTAATTCCAGGGTATAAAAGCAGGAAACAACAGAGGTAAATAATTACCTAATATGATCTGGACGTTCCTTGAGCAGACTTACGTATAGGGAATAGAGAATAATGGCATTTAACCCTATCTGGCATTGGTTTTTTGGGACCTGTCCAGGCCTGTGGAGCCGTAATGGATCTCCCTAATTAATTTTCGTACTTCTTCAGCTAGGGAGCTGAAGCTTACCACACTATACCCTTGGATCAAGCTCTACCAGAAAATGTAAAAAAAATCTAAGATGGACTCTGTGATGATGTCACAGTGACGTCATTTTCAAATACGGCATTTTTTCGTCGATGTTTCCGTCATATTTTCGAATTTTTTATTCATGAAATTTCTCCACAAA
Organism: Hanleya hanleyi; assembly: GCA_036873755.1. Classification (NCBI taxonomy): domain Eukaryota; kingdom Metazoa; phylum Mollusca; class Polyplacophora; order Lepidopleurida; family Hanleyidae; genus Hanleya; species Hanleya hanleyi. The sequence goes on along the minus strand of JAVTVY010010313.1, from coordinate 27,542 downwards.
AACTGCACGATAAATTAGTAAATATTAATGTGATGTGAAATAAAATATTTTTTGCCCACTTTTCATCACAGAGAAACAGAAATTTTGAAGAAATATGACGAAAACATCACCTTTCTGGTCCTCACGTGGCCGCCATCTTTTCCCCGTGATCCTCTGCTCGGGAGCTTGTGCAAATAGGTTCAAAATGACCCCAATATGATAAACTATACAATAACGGAGTTTCAGCTCTCCATTTTTGTCGTTCCGGAGATAGCGCAGAAAGTTTGGAAGGGAGAGGGGGAGTTTAGGATTAACTGGTTGCAAACAACGGATTAAAACGCGTCGTCATTCAGTTTAATGAACACTCCTAACTATTTTACTCACACTGCCATGCCTGTGTACTTTGCATTAAATGTTATATTTTGACCTTTCCGACAAGATCAAAATACAACAATAATCAAATAAAATGTGGTAATACGTGACTGGATATCTGGCATCTGTACACACTTGAAACGCCGTTGGTATTTACACGCCTAATGCACTCATTACCATAACCTATGCCACGGAAAAGTTTTGGACTACGTGAACTATAGCGGGCAAAGTTATATGATAGCCTCTGTCATTTTAGCCATTTACCTCCCCCTCCTCCTCTTCATCCCCCTCCTCCTCCTCCTGACATTCGTTATTTAATTCCCTAACTTGTCAATAAACTGACCGATATCTCTCAAATTTCAATTTCATCGCTGCGAAACAGTCTAATAGTATAGTAATCTGCAATTTTTGCAGTGGATATTTTGGGAGAGAATAAAGTATCTGAAAACAAACTTGAGTTCAAAGCTCAAAGGACAGTATCGCATTTGCTCACAAAATCAGGAAATCATCGAACTTTAAATTAGCTTTTGCTGAAATTTTTAAAGGACAAGCAGGTCAATCGTCAAAATTACATTCCCCTGACGACCCCCAAAAGCATTCTTGAAATGTATGTTGTATTACTCCAAATCAAGGATATAGATTTTTTGATTTTTTTTTTTTTTTTTGCTCCACAAAAGTTCATATACTGTTTGGTTCAATCAGGGACCATAAAATATAGTATATATTGCACGGTCCCTGGTTCAACTCTTTTTTTTTATTTCTCACATCCTCACAAAGTACAACACACCAACGAAAATACACAAAGACGTTACATAGAAAAGACGTACATATCCCGTACACATATTCACTTGTGTGTAAACTCGTTTACAATTTCAAATTAATTTACCATGCTCTTAACTAACAAAGTAACTAATGCAAAATATTTGACCACACCCCCCATCGTTAATTCCATTTTTGTCCATCCTGTCTGAGAAACCTCATTTTTTCAGTCCTGTAGTAGTACTTCAACTCAAGTAAATACACTTCAAACTTTGTTTTTTTTACCTTGACATAGCCTTCAATAAATATGAAATTTTCCTAATAAGAAAAGTAAGTTTTGTATGTTGCTCGAAGCCAAAAAGCCAAAAATGATGTCCTCCATAAACAAATCTACTTTAATTGTAGTACGATCTTGAATTTTGTTACACCAAAAGGTACGGGTTTCTCCACATTCCCAGAAAAGGTGAACAATGGATTCTCTCGTCGTGTTACAAAATGTACACCTATCATTATCTCGTAATTTAATTGTAAAGAGGAAAGAGTTTGTAGCTAAAATTCTGTGTACAATTCGAAACTGGAACCACCGTAATTTCACGTCAACCGTAACTCTAATTGGAAGAAGGAATACTTTTTTTGCACCATTCACAAGAGTGTTGACCTATTACCATTTCCCATTTCTGCTTAAGTTGTAAATCAGTAATTTTAAGTTTACCTACTAACACATTATATATATCTTTGGTGCCTTTCTCATGCTTACTTATTGTAGATATGCATGTTGGAATGAATGAGAAGACCATATCTATTCTCCAATTTCCTATAGTATCATTTAAATACTGGCACAAAGGGTTCCGTTTACCTAAATAGCGTGTAAAAAACGGTCTAAATCCAAATTTGTTACAGAACGAATCGTAATCAATAAATGCACCATTGGTATCTAAAAGGTCATACACGTATAGTACACCTCTTTCAGCCCATGTACGATAGTAAACAGGACTTCCCCCAACATTGAAACAAGGGTTATACCATACTGGAAGTGTAAAATAGCTGTTTTGTCCGATTCTGTTAACTGTACGAATTCCTTCCAGTATGTGAACACCTCCCTCCAAAAAACATTTTAAAATTTTGGCAGCAATTCATCTATATATTGTGTGCCAAAAGTAAAAAATGTTATCTAAAGATGTTCCCATATTAGTTTTTAATCAAGTTAATCGCTTATAGTCCCCACCTTTCAATATCTTTCTCACCCACGTAAGTTCTAAAGATTGATTAAACATGTAGATATTTACCATACGTAAACCCCCGTCACTATAATCCTAAATCATAGTATTTCTTTTCACCCTATCTGGGCCATCGCCCCATATAAAATTGAAAAGTCAAGGGTTTAAGGTTTTCATAATTTCGGGGCTCGGAGACGGAATGCTTGACAGAAGGTGGGTAATTTTCGACATTGCAAGTTGCTTTACTACAATTATTCTCCGATTAACAGTTAATTTTCTTTTTTTGCCAGTTTTTTTAACAAATACTCAATCTGTCTAAGTTTCGAGATAAAATTTTCCTCTATCATTATGTCCAAATTTATGTTGAAAGTCACTCCCAGCAGGGTGGCGGATTCAGTCCAATTTAAGTCAAATTCAGGGCAAATTATTTCACCACAGCTCCTCCTAGCACCTATCCACAAAGCTTGGATATAGATTTTGATCAAAATTAAACCTATTGAGGTCGAAAGGTGATCGGTCAAGGTCACTGGAAATAATAAATTTAAGAAATCATGGAAAATCACGTTTTCTGTGATTGGATGCATTTATCATGTTTATGGGAAGCCATGTTTCGGGAACATTTACCAACGCTGATGTCAAAATATTAAAGCCCACGGTCAATGATCACCAGCAAGTCACTGAAACCTGAAAGTCGCTCCCATTTTCGTAGTTCAGTATATCCAAATCGGCTCTGGTCAATATGATGGTATGTTCGAAGATATACCAACTTGCATCGAAACTACATAAACCTCAATCGAGAGGTTCTTGAGTTCTTATCGGGTGGTCAGTTGGCTGGAATAACTGCAAAGTCATGTCCCTGGTAAAAAAAAATGACAGCAAGCACTTCGTATCCTTTCAAACATTTGAAGAAATATCAAGTGTGTGCTAGACATTTTTATACTGGAAAATCTGTCTAAAGAAAGTTGAGGATATTTCTTGCATGCATTCACAGTTATTCGCTCAGAATGGGGTTGTGACTAGTTCTTACGAACTTATTTTCATGCTAACATAAGCCTGTGATGCTGAAGGCCACAGAGCATTCTTTCAAAATATCCACAGCGATGATTTAGGAATTTCTAGGGGTCAATAGGAGTTTTGGAACTATTCCTATGAGACTGCCTTTTAGGAAGAGTGCCAGTATCCCAAAGGACCCTACATGTTCGTATAGGAATCTCACCTACCAAAGGAATCTTATTATTCATGCTCTTGGGAGGAGAGATCTTCTTCTATGAACGAGGAATCCGTACGTGATGTTTATGCCGATCTACGAAATGGACTGGATCTCTGATATTCAAATCTTCTACCGAAGAACACACAACCTCTATCTGAATTTGAAAAAAGTCAGTCATATTTGGGTTACAAGCGTCTGGTTCGTCATTCATAATTCAGACGTCGTCCACTAAATAATATAAGCGTCCATAATCCAAAGACCTATTCCATATTCCATATAAAAGTATTAGCAGCAAATTGAAAAAAATCATAGTATACATCAACATAGGCTAGTTTCCTGGAAGAGAGAAGCGGTCAACAGTTTTCCATGATGCCGGCAAGACATCATGATGTTCCAACAATATCAATTCCGTATCGCTGATCAGTATTCTTAATCCATAATATGCGTTGTAAGTCGTCATATAGAGAATGATGTATCTCAGTCACGCTTTGATTGTGACTGTTCATATGAACACCATGAGGGTCTTGAACCAATGTACGAGTTGTCACAGCGAAACAGCTCACCAATTACCGGTAAACGAGTTGTCAGAGCATTTCCATCATAGCTCTCTAGCTTTGTATCTAATTCCGCTTATGCCGGTGATAGGGGCCGTGTGGTCATATCATCCAAGTTGCCACATGAACAGGTACAATAAAAGCGTACCTGAGATACAACACATATCACTAATCGTTAGATTCCTGGTATGTGCTTTAGAATAGGTTAACCACAAGACTATTCTGTGAAGTCATGTGACGCAGTCAGTATGTCGGCACCTCTTCCCATTTCCCTTATATGTGTTGTAATTGAAGTACATGGTTCATATGGCCCCTAGCCCCGGGTTAAGCGGAATTAGACACAAGTTACGAATAGTAACGCCATAGATCTTGCACGCTACATCCGCATTTGGTGATCAGCATGCGATATGTAGTGGAGGCGCTTGGTGGTATAGCCCTGTTTTATAATTTTCTGCAACAATGTTTTGTGACGTTGATTAAAATCGCCACGTTTAACACACGATCTAGCAAATGCTACTAGGCGAGATATGTATACGCCATATGCAGGCCCCACTGGAACACTAATGTCCAAAAAAGGGACAGCTTACGACTGTCGAAATTGTAATCATCTCTTTTGTCATAAAGTCGACGAAAGAGAAGGCCCGCTTCATTTTTATAGAGATACAGGTCTAAATTTGATGTGCCCGTAGGGCTGTCTGTAGCTTACTTCAAATCCAGTGAAGGTGAATATATATCCTTCACTGCGTCATTTATATACCGATTATCCTCAGCGAGAAAATCGTCTATATATCGTTTGGTGAATGAGGGGAAACGGGCTTTGAATGGATCGGTTTTTGAAAGCGCCTGCATATAGTCATATTCACAAGAGAACAGATATAGGTCAGCCAACATGGGTGCACAATTAGTACCCATTGGAATACCTATATGCTGTTGATATATTGTTTTGCCAAGTTTCACATAAATATTTTTAATGACTAATTCAATCAACTCTATAAACAAAAAAACATCCCATGAATGATATCTCTTATATGTAGTAGAGCTAAAGAATGATTTATGGCTTCCGATATTAATATATCTACGATCAGTTTTCTTGAACACAGACAATATTAATGAACATAGACGGTCGATAAGATCCTGATGTGGACACATGTCTGTACGGTATGTGACCTTTAGCATCAAGTTCTTCCGTAAGACATTCCGTTTTCAATATCCACATACATTCAAAGTCAGAGCTTTTAGAAACAGTGGCGCAATACCTTTCTCAAAATGCTTTTACTTCCTGAAGGGCCCTCGTCAACAGCGTGAAAGAAGCTTGCTGGTGCAGCTTCTAGAACCAGCTATGAATCTAATTTTGTATGGTGATTTATGCATTTTGGGAGTCCAGTACACTTTTCGTATGTCGTTATGATTGGTTGGAAGAGAAATACCTCTTTCCTTGAGAAACGGTTTTCGATTGTTAAATAAATTCTTCAGAGTAAATCAATTTGGGAATAAGTAGACGTATTTGATGATGATATATTTACACTCAATTCTTTAACATATTAACATTAACATTTACATATGAATATTATATTATTTGGAGCTTTGTCTGCTGGGACAATGGCGAATTTACTCTGGAGATTTGCGAGTACTTTCTCAGTACTTTGTTTGCTTGGGGAAGGATACTTCTGTCAATATGGCGGATTGTTTCAACGCCCTTGCTCTTGGTGAGGTCCATCCAATCAGAGAGTACAGTTGGTTCAACTTTTTCTCGCTTGGACCAATCAATAACGTAAGTACTGATCCAAAGCAGATAGGACTACCTTCTGGTCGGCCTACATATTTATTTTTCTCGGCTCTCTGTAGTTCGGTCCGTCCATCAGGAGTAATCTTAGGTCCTTATCACTCACAAAATCAAGGTTACCAGTCAAAATATGCTTGCATGGTGTATAGATAAAGTTCGACGATTCACATGTACATAATATGCATCTATAGATGGTCAAGTGCAAAGGTGCTTATCTGAGTCAGCAAGGGATCGTCTGAACAACGCTGATTTTACCGAGCATAAGTGAAGACAGGCGGGCAAAGATCTTTAATGTTTCTATGATAATGTTGATTAGATACGTCACGGTGGTTTGAGATCATTTCACATTACCTATTATGAGTAAATGTCGCTATCGCTTCATTACCTATTATGAGTAAATGATGCTATCGCTTGTACATGAAAACATCATGGCGCATGAAAACATCAAATTGATCCTCCGAACACTGCGTGTAAACTACTTGAACAATTTTCACTAAATCAATGTACTATTAATTAAGAATGCAGATGGTGCTTTGAAAACATAACCAAACTATTTACATACGCTTTGGTTGAACTGTTGTTCGGTTTAGATTTTCAGTACATTTCGCCGAATATTCATGCAGACATGCTTAACGAAAATGACAGATGTGTTACAAACTATTAAAGAACAGAGGGATCTAACCTTTTATGCACTATGCCTTGAAAATATGGTGACGAAGCAGAACAATTCATTAAAAATGTGGAACGGTGTTATGCAAATGATCGGTTTCGAAACTTTTGTGCATGATGACTTGAAAACATGGCGACAAACCAGAACAATTCATGAAAGATGCGGAACGGTGTTATGCAAATTATCGGTTTCGAAACATTTATGCATGATGACTTGAAAACATGGTGAGGAACCAGAATAATTCATTAAAGATGCGGAACGGTGTTATGCAAGTGATCGATTTCGAACATTTTATGCATGATGAAATGAAAACATGGTGACGAACCAGAACAATTCATCAAAAATGTGGAACGGTGTTTTGCAATTGATCGGTTTCGTAGTTTATGTTTCGAATATATTTCCAGTAACAGGTTCATATGAAATGTTTTGTAATCCCATTTCATAATCCTCCGAGGTGGCTTTGTCTGAAACTGATTGAGTTTCATCTGTCGAAGAAAAAGCAATACCATCCATACCGTACAGTCCTCGTGCCACCTTCATCCGCGGATGTAGGATGATCGGTCAGCTTTATAGAAAAACAGCCATAATGGTCCATTAATCAGGTTTAAGTTGTTCTGTTTTCAACGAATATTTATCAGTACACTACGATCACTCCAAACAGCTTACCACACAATACACGTTAGAGCTAAACCGTAGCATGTCATTTAATAAAGACGATTAATGGAGTAGCAAACATACTCGGGAGTTGAATTACAAGTTTCTGCTATTTGACTTAAAATAACTGTACATTCAATTGGCATTGGTTCAACTTAATTTGTCGGGGTCGAAAGCGTTGTCGCCATTGAAACGCCCCTAGATATCCATTTAATTTAACTTGACGGCAATATAATATCATGGCGGCCAAGAAAAACAGTAGTTTTGCAACATATATTGACAAACTGATGTACGCCATATTTGGGAGTCGTAACCACTACTTCACCTTTATTTTGAAGCAACGTATGTCCATTTTACCCGTTTTGGCTGATCCTATGGTCAGTTGAAAGTACGTGAGATGCTTGTGAAGTCACGTCTGTACACACCTTCACACTGTCCGCTGTGTGCGGAGTGGGCACAAAGCACTATATGAATGTTGGCTGAAACAACGATCCTCGGACTAGTGTTGATTTTGAAGAGTGTAACTGAACAGAGATGGGTGTATATCTTTTATATTTCTACGATAAAGTTTCAAATAAACGAATTTACTGATGAAATAGGTCCCGGCGGTTTGAGATCATTTAACAGTTCCTATTTCGTCATTTCGATTTTCACTAATGTCCACGCCTTATTAAAGCATCCTAATTTTAACATCGTCATTTTCCCAGAAAATCAGAGAGAAAAGACTCAAGCAGGCATAAAATATCAGGAAATATAAGTTGAACTCCCAATCTTCAATTTGGCTCGACTGATGGAGCATCAATAACAACGATATAAGCTGAAGAAGACATAACAGGTACATCATGACAACACAAATCCGACTTCTATCGGTTTCGCTCAACCGGTCGGTATCCGTGTTGGCAACCTGGCGGCCATGCTGGCAAGCAATGCGCATGATGCTTGCAGAGATTGCGATGCCTACAAGAGAGATCAGACAAAGAAGGCCATAGAATGTGCTGAATATAAAATATGTAGGATAATATCAGGACCATCCGCAGATTCTCCGTGTTGTGAAGGCCCCAACTTCCAACATTCGTTGTCTGATGACAGTTTGATCATAGGAGAGTCTGCTGGATAGATACCATCAATATCCCAAGGAGTATATTCAAATGGATGACACATATCTTGAGAACGTTGCCGTCTTCGGAGAAACTATTGGCACAGAGAATGAGCATATTATGCTCACAAATGACACCGAGAGAATAATATGTAGTAGGAGGATCCAATATCCCTGTCTTGATTATTGCATTGGGCAGTAAAATAGAACCTTGTGGTATTATTGTTGCTTGCCATAATGAGATGCAATGACCGAGATCTGCTTTGCAAAGGTCCGATTCTGTAATGAATCAATACACCACAGAGATCTTGAAAATGTATTCTGAGAGTTAACCAAGCCCATTATTTGTATTGTGCTTCCTGATTCTTGTTTTGAACCTTCCAATACAGCGCATTCCACTTAGACATAATATCCCGAAGAACAACTCGTTCATTCATTTATTTAGATTCAAGGTCTAACAACAAGAAACACTAGAGGTGAATGCATATTGTTATCTGGACGTTCATTAGGCCCTCGTACACCTAGTTTATAGAGAAATAATGGCATTTAACTGGATGTACAAACATTCTATTCGAAAATTCGTCATTCGTTTCATTGAACAATTCTCATTACTTTGCTCACGCTGTCATACCCATTTGCTTCGATTTTATAGTAAGAGTTTTACCTTTCCAACAAATTATACATCAAATGTAATAATACACGACATGATAAGGAGATACACACTGATAATGCCGTTGGTATTTACAGGGCCGATGCTGCACCCCTTACATGCACCATAACCTGTGCCACAAACAAGTTTTGTACTACGTGAACGATAGCGGGCAAAGTGGGATTGACAGTCTCCTTATCTTTCTCATTCTCTTCATCCTGCTCCTCCTGCTCCTCCTCCTCCCGACTTTAGTTATTTAATTCCTTGACCCTATCTGGCCTGGGCTTGTTGGGACCTGTCCTGGCCTGGGGGGGGGCGAAATGCCCCCCCCCTAATTATTTTCCTTACCCCTTGAGCTAGGGTGCTGAAACTTACCACATTATACCCTTGGGTCAAGCTCTACCAAAAAGTGTAGAAAATTCAAGATGGCCGCTTTGATGACGTCATAGTGACGTCATGTTCAAAAACGGCCGATTGGTCGATTTTTCAATCAGATTTTCCGAATTTTTTACTTATGCAATTTCTTCGCAAATACTGCATGATAAATTTGTAAATATTAATGTGATGTGAAAGAAAAGAGTTTTTGCCCACTTTTCATCGCGGAAAAGCAGAAATTTACCCATGATCCTCTGCTCGTGGGGTTAAAGGAAAAGTTCGGGTTTGGTAAAGCTATATTTCAACTGCAAGAGCTAGTCAAATGGTATTCAACTGTATTTTTTTTATTTTTGGAGTTTATTTTAACGCAGAAATAGTTATCTAAATGCTGTGATACCGTCAAATTTACCAAACTCCAGGAAAGCGCCGTGGTATTGTCACATGACCTATTTTAGCAAATAGGAGTAAAAGTACGTAAAACAGCGTGACGTAAACCAGAGGCAGAACATGCATGTGAAAGCATCATGGAGCTGCGTGTGTTAAGGTAAAAATTGCAGTTTTGTTAGTAAGAATTGGCAAGAATGACTTCAAATACTGAATAGCTCATACCAATTTAATTTCTAGTTGCCAGAGCGCGGCTTTGTTCGCTCTCCCAACAGCAAAGATACTCGATCTCTCTCGTAAGCCGTCGATGAGAGCAGCATGTGCACATACTAAATTTCCCATGCGGGTTGTCTCGCTGCTAGAGCTGCTATCATCTCCGCTGCTCTAATCTTCCGTATCTGAGCGAATTAGTAGCCCTGAAGACCAAACGTCGCTTTCACCGCTGGGATCGAGACTGCCGCTCGTCGACATGATTTCACTAAATTTACTCTATCTAAACAAATTGTCCGAAGAGCTCCGTGGTGAGTGCACATAGATTACCCGAAAAGGCAGAAGAGCTCCATGCTTTAACCCTACGTCACATCTGCCTTCTAGATACAGTACAATGGCGGCACTCTGGGGACGGCGAATTCGCGGTTTTAAAATGATTATTAGCCTTTGAAAAAAAAAATTAAAAATGAAAAAAAAAATCTTTTGGGTTCTATTTGGTGAGTTGTTTTAATATGTATCAAAGGCAACCAAAACCGAGCTCAAAATGACCCCAATATAATGAACTATAAAGTCGTGCAGTTTCAGCTCTCTATTTTTTGTCGTTCCGGAGATAGCGCAGAAAGTTTGGTAGGCCAGGTAGGGTTAACTTTTCAGGAAACTAACCGATTTCTCTCAAATTTCACCAAGATAACTATAAGATTGAGCTCATGTCGCGTACAACAATTTAGGTCAGTATGTAAATGGTCAACTTCACCGTGACCACTAAGTCTTAAAGATGTAATCAGCCTCAAAATGGATGGATTTTGTAAACTCTCCCCTGTGCGTTTTTTCAGCAGGGAAGATTACCAAATCATCATATGTATTATATTTGATGACAGTGGGATCGTCATATATAACGAATGCAAGAATATCTTGTCAGAGAAATTTGTAACTCTGCCCGCTTCGACGGCTTTTCTGTCTCGCCATTGAGTGTGTGTTGTACGCGGAGAGGAAAATGACGTCACTGCGTGACGTATGAGTGACGTGGCGACGCTCTCGAATTTGAATGCTGCACAGCTGCAGCCATGGGATAGCGTCATGGCTCGTGCCTACGGTTCGGTGATGTCGCATAGCATACGTTGGTAGAATGCACCATACGTGTATACGCTTGTTGACACGGCCGTGGAAAAATAAACGGCATGCCATGCTGTTTATTTTTAAAGATCAACTCCTTCTATTTTCTCGTGAATGGTAGAAACAAGTTTAGTTTCTTGTGGTTAGATGTGTTTCATTTTGTACCTGTTGTAACATATGTCACTTTCGTTAAGTTTGAGAGACATCGATTTCAGCCCAGATTTGAGGCTGATTTCAAACTGTTTTTCAAGTTTTTTTCAGTAGGCATGTAAGGAGAAAACAAATTATCCGAATATGAAATTAAGCTCAAAGTTGAAAGGTCAGTATCACATATTTAGTCCAAAAGTCGGTAAACCATAGAAATTCAAATTATCTTTTGCGCGAAAGCATCATAGACTATACCAGGTACTGAACTTGTCAAAGATGAAGAAGGTCAAAAAACAACAGGATATTGTTGAAAACGTTGTCGGTTCTATCACTCCAACTCGAGGATATGGATTGTGATCATACTAAAGGAATTCCTTATGGCAAATAAGAAACGTATCAAGGTTGAAAGGTCATAGGTCAAGGTCAATGGGAATAATAAATCTAGGAAACCGTGGAAAATCACATCCAATTGTAATTGGATGCTTTTTGGGAAAGCGATGAGCCGGGTACCAAAATTGATGTCATTAGGCAAGCTTGAGTAAAAACTTCTGAACGTACATTTGGCCCATATATACCTACATTCATATCTGTGGAAGATACTTTTTGGATACCGCTGTGAATTTCTTTGATGTGAATTTGTTATTCGTTTGTTTTTGTTCTGAACGCGTCGCGAAATCCACGACTCACCGTCACTATATTCATACAAGTTTATACATTTCAGGGCTAGGATTCCGATCCAGGTAACAAAACATTTTGTATATGTGTAATCAATAATAAAGATTTTCCCCCTATTCAAGCTTTTTTTGTTCTGAAGATAGCCGGGTGTTTCTCCCGACGGAACTCTTCGTTTAGAATGGTCCCTTATCCAATATTGCTCACATCTATAAAATGGACCAATCCCACTGCAGGAACGGTTCATACGGACCTGTCGTTTTTGGACGTTGGGCCAGTCTAACGCTGAGCGAGTTGGACCGGGTACGCGGTCTGTTTTTCACGCGAAAATGCAAATAGAACGGTCCAAATTTTTACATGCTCCCTTATAAACAGATCTCTGTTGCAACTGTATATATCCGTTCAGATATCTGAAGAAATATTAAGAGTAAGCTACTGCAAATGCTTTATTTCGGAATATTTGTCAACAGAAAGTTTAGATATTTTTGCGTGCATTCACATCTACTCGCTCAGAATGAAATTGTGACTGATTATTACGAACATGCTAACTTGAATCCACGATACTGCAAATCGTATAGAGCATTCTGTCAAAACATACAAAGGGATGATTTAAGAAATTTGAGGATCCCAGGATGTTTGGACCTATTCCAGGAGGACTATGCATAATTCGATATTGTCCTATAGAATATGTTGAGGTATAATTATGTCCAACAAGGATACACTTATCAATTTCCGCTTTGTGTGGGAAGCGCTTGTCTCGTATTTCTAACAACATCCCTAACATCAGTTATGTTGATCATTTATTGCGGTAAAACATTTACTTTGTACGAACATCGTATATGAAGAATTACAGCGCCATAAACACAAAGTGACAGAAACGCCCAATCAAGAACAACAACAAGAGATTCACTATGTCATAATAGATATGAAGTGTTTATCGTTACACACAATGCGACAAAAACACCCGAAATAAATACACTGGGTCCAAAAGCGATACAGTAAACGAAGGCGGTATAATAAAGAGCATCAACAACAAGAGGTTTATTCCGTAATGAATATGAAGGTTTTATCGTATATAATTAGAAAATAATAAAATGATACAGTTCCAATAACTCAGGAGATCCGAAATCATATTCGGAAACTGCTAACGAGAGTATCCTGATTCCCGCCATCTTTGTCGTGACCTCGTTGTTTGGTCACGTGATAACATGAACTGGGAGAATTCCCGGAACTTTATCGTTTTTGGACTAAGCATCGGTGCAAGATGTGGGGCTATTATCAACGCTTTATCACGAAGACCGTGGTATTTCCACCTCTTCTAAGTGTAGAACATTTCAAAGAGAAACATTTTCTGTGTAAACATATGATTGTATGATTAAAACTTCTGCCGAAGAGCTTGTTTGAAGAAAGGAGAATTTTCGGCCCAGTACCTGGCGTCTTTTCTACATGGATGCTGAAAGATATGCCAATACTATGTGCTTTATTTCGTCGTTTTAACCAAAGAAAAGTGATGCAAATTTGGAACAGTGAAAGTTCAACCCTTTACAACTGCGAATATTTTCAAAAGCATGGCAGTTCACAAGAGAGCAAGGTGATTATCGTGAAGCGTATCGCTATTGGACTGTATCGCTTTTATACCAGTATCTGTATTTAAGATTTCTCGACTCTCTAATCTACTATCCCTCATCAGGACCTCACTGAATACCTCAGTTCAGGAATAATGCCGGCATTCAATAAAACGGTTGACCGGTATGTTAAGCGGCTTTTTTCAGTTCTACTGAACGTAAAGGATGTTTTTCGGATGTTTATTTATCGACTTGCTTTATGTGAAATTTGGCAATACTATAATTCAACAGCATATAGCTATTCCATCGGGAACAAATTGTGAACCACCTTTTGTAGAGCTATATCTGTTCTGGTAAGAATGCGCCAATACACAGAAACAGAAATTGAAAATGATGATTTCGAACAATTGTAAAATCCGTTCCTTCTATTCTACCAAACGCTATATAGACAATCCCTTAGCACTGAATAATCCGTATCTTAGCGGCTCTATTCAGGTGATATACTTCTTTCACTTGACCTAAAGAAAACTACCGATAGCCCAGACGGAACATTATATCTGGAACTATAACGTTAGAAGAATGAGAAGGGCTTTCTCTCACATCCCTTAAACTAAAACAGTTACAATTTTGACATGAAGTTACTTATCCGTTTCTGGACAGCAAGACACCAAAACAACCTGGTAGCATTTGTTAGATCATGTGCAGACTCTGACGATATCAACGCCACAGAATATTAATGCAAAAACTTGTCAAGCCAGGATATAACACCAAACGCCTCAATTCAATGTTTTTCAAATTCCGTAAAAAGTATTTCGATTATTTATGCGGAAAATGTTTTATAGACGAATTTTAGGTCATCGGATTTGGCGCTTGCTATTGCGGCCGATGATATTGGGTTAATTTAGCGATCGGCTGTGTTGTCCCATTTGGTCTCACACTCAGATAGTCGATTAATGCTGGATGTCAAATTAAACCAAACGACCAGGTTTGTATCCATGGAATAGGTGGGCGGGCCATATATGCTATGAAACATGACTTCCGGGTAACATATATTACATGTCGCCTTACCGGTTATAGGTGCAATGATATCACCACTGAAATAGAGCCGGAAAAGGCCAAGTGTCATTGTTGTATGTGGTCAAACGCTTTGCGGAAATATTTCGGGATCGAAAGTATTATCGTCAGTCAACTGTTCGCTAGATATCCGCTAGATATCGGATTTGACGTGAATATAGTATAACAGTGGTCAACGTAAATAACAATTTTAAAGACCTGTTTACCCCGATCTTTTGAAGAAAAAGGCAATACTAATTTTATAGTCGTCGTAACGCATTCATCAGCTGATGTACATGTAGGTTAATCGGTCAACTTTGAGAACAAATTTTCATTAATGGCTCATCAACAAGTTTTACGTTGTTCTATTCTTTATGAATATCGACTGTTCCAATGGTCACTCGAGCTTTTCACACATCACATTTTAGAGCCAATAGGCAACATTCCTTTCAATAAAAGAAATTAATGGTGTAGCAAACATACCCTGGAGTTGGGCTAATTGTATCTGATTTTAGCTTAAATAAACTGTACATGCATGTATTGGCAACATGATCTGTCGGAATCGATGGCGTTGGCGTCATTCAACTACACCCTAGATAACTTTGCGGGAATATAATATCATCGCGGCCACGGTAAACAAGATTTTGGCAACTGAATCTGACAGCGATGCCATATTTTAGCGACATAGTTACTAATAATCCTTTCTTTCAAGGCAAGCCATGTCTTATTCTCTGAAGGGTTCGGTCGAATTGACGAGGTGTTTTGGGGTATAGACGTGACGGACCCAAAGAGTTTGAGTCAAATTCCATTTTGACCAAACTTTTTAGGTCTTCTTGACTCAACTATTCTGGGTACGTCATGTCTGTACCCAATAATGGAAAAGGAAAAGTACAAAGTTTTGTTTCTGAAGGCTTGTTTTGTTCTGGCGGACTTTCATCTTCGAATAAAGACCTATAAGATCGAAATCATAATGTTCTCGCCTCCTCAATCTGCGGATGCAAAACTGCGCATCTGGATCAACAGGGGAGCAAAAAGACGGACCGGCGCTGATTGCAAGTAACGTAAATGAACACAGGCTAGTGAATGTATTTTATGTTTCTATGATAACGTTTCAAGTAATCGAACTTACAAATCAATCAATCAAATTTTAAATTTGTGGCCTCCCACCCTAAGTTGGAGAATGTAGGCCAGGTCATTGAGAATCAATTAAAATTAAAACATTACTTGGATATAAAAGATAAGTACTTTGCGTGTGGTTTTAAAATAAATACTGTGCCTTGAAAAGATAAAAAATGTACTATATAAACATGTATATTGAAACTCCAAAGGCGTTAGCTGGCAAGAAGGAAGAGGTAATAACAGAAGTTCTATTTGATGGACTTCTGGTAATAATGATAATATAAATATGGCCAGCATATGTTAATCATTTATAACAATAAACGACCCTATTCATCAAAAATATAAAACTGAATTAAAAGGGCCAGAGTAGTACATGCATATTTTGTTTTCAATTAAAATTAAACTCATCACATGAATTTGGACATGACTAAGTGTTTATAAAAACAATATTTGATATAATATCTCTACTCCTCCTGATGAACACCGTGAATGAGGACCGCACATGGTATCGAACTTACAGATCAGATCTGTTCACATTACATATTTCGGGCCTAGTTTGATTTTTACTGCTGTCCAGGCCTTGGGTATCCCATCCTTGATAGCTTCATTTTGCCAGAGAAATCAGCTGGTGAAATGTAACAGGAAATATAAGTAGAGCTGCCACCCGTGAATTCGGTTCGATTGATGGAGCATCAATAACAACAATGTAAGTTGAAGAATACCAGTAAACAAGTACATCATGAAAACACCCATCCGACTTTGTTTACGCGCACATTTGCACAAGATTTCCCTGCCGTTTCGCTTTTTCGGTCGATATCCGTCTTGGCATACTGTCGGCTATGCTTGCAAGCAATGCGAATGATACGCCCAAAGAGTGTTCTGCTTATAAGAGAAATCAAACAAAGGAGGTCATAAATTGTGCCAAATATAAAATACCCAGGGTAAGAGGACCAACCGCAGATTCTCCGTGTTGTGAAAGTCTCAACTTCCGGTCGTTATATTAATACTACCGTCGGAGTAACAGTATACAGTGTGACAAACGCCCAACCGCCTATCAAAACGAACATCATCTGTTTGTGCTGACAGAATGTAGTGAGATTTCTAAGGGTATACACACGACGATTACAATGAAGAAAGTAGCGACATAGTAACCGAGAGTAATGAAGAGCTGAAGACCGAATCCGATATAATTACAACACATATAAGGGAAGTGGGAAGAGGTGCCGACATACTGACAGAGCCACACGACTTCACAGAAAAATCTTCCGGTTAACCTATTCTAAAGCACATACCAAGAATCTAACGATTCGTGATATATGTTGTATCTCAGGTAGGCTTTTATTGTACCTGTTCATGTAGCAACTTAGATGATATGACCACACGGTCCCTAGCACCGGCATAAGCGGTATTAGATATAAATCTAGAGAGCTATGATGGAAATGCTCTGACAACTCGTAAATTGGTGAGCTGTTTCACTGTGACAACTCTTACACTGGGGATTGGCGAGCTGTATCGTCGTCAGATAATAATGATGGCATTCAACACAAAAGACTAGTCTGTAAGGCGCGATGTCGACCCAGCATCAACTTCCCACAAATGCCAACACATATCAAAGACCAAAAGGTCTGTATAGGGGGCGGGCCTCGGGGACGAAACGTCCACCAGCAGAATCTCGCCATATACAGGTAAAAATTACAACACATATAAGGGAAGTGGGAAGAGGTGAGACCGAGACGCACAATTCATTGTCTGATCACAGCTTGATCCGAGGAGAATATGCTGGATAGGTACCGTCAATATCTCGAGGGGTATGCCCCCAATCTTCAAATTCATGACACATATCTTGAGGACTTTGCTGATTTCTGAGAAACTAATAGCACAGAGAAGCAGCATATTATTAACCACAAACAAAACCGAGAGAACAATATGTATCAGCGTCAGCCAGTATACTCTTCCAACATCCGTATCTTGGCTACTGCCGTGAGCAGTATAATTGAAACTTGTGATATGGTTGCTTGCCATAATGAGATACAATGACAGGAATCGGCTCAACATATGTCTTATATTTACTATGCATTTATCTACCAAAGAAATCTCGAAGACATATCCTTACAGTTTCCCGTTCGGACTTTCTCTATTTGTATTGTACATCATAGAATCCCATTTTGAATCTTTCAATACAGCGCGTCGCACTTAGACATGATATCCCGAAGTACAGCCCGTTCGTAGAACAATCCTGTAACACACAACGTATTCCAAGAGTATACTGTGAAATGTTCTCGGCTTACATATTCGGATATGACGAAGACAATGATAAGTTTTCAGAGACGGAATTATACTCGGAAAAGATCGATATTAAATATTCACACGTATTTGCGGTACTGTTCGACAGCTGGCCAGGCAGAAACCGACTTGTTTAGATTCGGGGTATTAAAGCAAGAGACAATAAAGTTAAAAACCTATTCTGATCAGTACATTCCTTTAGCACGCTTGCGTGTGGCAGAAACGCGTCGTCGATTTGATGAAACATTGCTAATTATTTTGTTCGTGCTGTCCTATCTGTTTACTTCGCGTATTGGGGTGATAGATTCTATCCAATAAATTATACATCCAATGTACTAATACACGACAAGAGATAAGGAAATATACACATTGACAATCCAGTTGGTATTTACACGGCTAATGCACCCATTATCATAATCTGTGCCACAAATAGACCACGCGGGCAAAGTTTTATGGGATACACAGTCTCTTTACCTTATCCTTCTCATTCTCTTCCTCCTGCTCCGCCTCCTTCTCTCGTCGTTAGTTATTTAATTTCTTAACCTTTCAACAAACTGGCAGCTTTCTCTCAAATTTCATCAAGCTAACTATAAGTATAGGCGTACAACAATTAAGTTCAGTACCAAAACTATCAAATTCACTATGGCCACAAAATCTAAAGTTGCTGTAAACTACAAGTTGTTTTGAGTACATATATAAGAAAAAAAGGAAGTATCCGAATATGCAATTGAGTGCAAAGGTCAAAGGTCAATATCACAAATCTGGCACAAAAATCAGAAAATCAATGAAATTCAAATTATCTTTTGCGCGAAAGCATCAATGACTATACCAGGTATTGAAATTGTCAAAGGTCAAAGTCACATTCTCCTCCCGACTAAAAAAAAAACAGCAGAAAATTGTTGAAAACTTTGTCTGTTCTATCACTTCAAACCAAGTGTATGGATTGTGATCAAACTCAATACTTCACACATATGGTAAATAAAAAACCTATTGAGAGCGAAAGGTCATGGGTCAAGGACAATGTGGATAATAAATCTAGGAGACCATGGAAAATCACATTTTTGTGATTGGATGCTTTAGTGGGAGGCAATATGTCGGGTGCCAAGGTTGATGAAAAAGGTCAACGGTCAAGTTCATTGACCACCATCAACTCACTGAAACCTGAAAATCTCTCCTATTTCGTAGTTCACTGTTCCAAATAGGCTCCTGTCTATATGGTAGTGTATGACGGTATGTTCACATAAATACCATCTTACATCGAAGCTACTTAAATTGTATTCGAGATACACGAGTCTCCAGAGTTCTTATCGGCTGGCTAATTGATTGAAGCAACTGAAAAGTCATGTCACTGTGTAAGATAAAAAACTTAGCAAGAGGCAGAGTTACATCACTTATGGCTCATCGTTCTCACCAGGCAAGTTTTACTCAACTGCAGAATACACTAAACTCTTGTGGTAAATATTTTAGTAATTTACTGTGAGTTGGCAGTAATGAACTGTAAACTGTACAGGAGATATTGCTCAATACACTAATGTAATTTAACAGTAGTTCACCGTAATTCGTAATATTGACTGTACAATACTGACAACTTTGGTGCCCTAAAACTACAGCAAATCACTGTAAGTATTATCCCTTACAAACATAAACGTGGGGACTGCGTAGGGAAAGTGTGGGGCATTGGTGGGCGCGTGGGGTTCGTGTGGGGCGAAGCGTGGTCTGGAACTTTCCTCGTGGGGATAACGTAGGGTTTGTGTGGGGCAGCTGTCCACGGTTATGCAAATTTAGCATAAATATGGGGATTATGTAGGGCTGATGTGGGGATTATGACGGGTGAATGGGCGAGAATTCAAAGTCCGCGTGGGGATGATGTAGGGCATACCTTTATCTGCTACATATTCAAAGTGTAACGTGGGGTTGGTGTAGGGAAAATGAACTTCGGAGTTAATCGACTGAGTTGTTTGTAGGGATTAGGTGGGGTGGACTTTTTCCAGCGCTCGTAGACAAAGTCCAATGTAGGGAATGTGTCGGGCTGTGCTGAAAGTTTAGGTCCGGCGTGGGGATGATGTAGGGCAAAATGCTCTCCGTGTTCATTGCTTAAGATAAACGTGGGGATTTTGTTGGGCAAGCATTCTTCCATGCATAGCCTAAGACGATAGTGGGGTTGAAGTGGGGCGATATTTTATTTGCACATATAGTGTGAGATAAATGTGGGGATCATGCAGGCAGACTGTGAACTCTGTTTTCTTAAAACAGTAAAGATTTTGGGCCAGTTTCAGTTCAGAAGCGTCGAAAAGAAGGATCCGCCACCCCACACAGTCAGAAAAAAGGTGATGGGCCATCACCTTTTTGGGGTGATGGGGTCTGGCCATCACCATAAAAGAGTGATGAGATCCAGACATCACCCTTTTAGGGTGATGAACGACGAGTGGCCATCCTTGGTCATCACCCTAAAAAGGTGATGAAATATCATCACCTTTTTAGGATGATGACAGATGAGTGGTCAGACGAGATAAATATTGGTTTTCAAAAATATATTAACCTCTACGAAATTTCTGTAATATATCAGTTTCATTATACTGTAAATTGATATAATTGGTAATTTTACCTATATTAAAATTAATGGTTCGACAGACGTAATAGGTATAAAAAGATTATTTTTTCATTCACTTGCATTACTAATGGAAAATTTATTTACCCCTCACCAGAAAGATAAAGATTGACTTGGAAAGTCTATGTAATTATATATGTTAACGAATGAAGAGAAATGACGTCAGAACAATTTTGAATGTTAGCGAAATTAAGTTGTTTTGGTGGAGACACGGTTGACTGCACATCTATACCGTTGTCTTCCGCATTTGAATTCTATTTCCAATAATGATTTATTCAATGTAATAATGTCATGTAAAGTACAACACGTTGTCTGTGCTGTAGCTGGGTATATTTAGGTTTCCAACGTTTGTAGCATATAAACTAATTATAACCTGGGCGTACTCGTCCCAGATAGTATTATATGATTACCTCTGTCACACACAATAGGGACCGTAAGTGATTTTGCCGCTGTGCGGCGCCACGTGTCTTGTCGGTCCCGCTGTAGGAGTTGTCTTTTCCTGAGTGCCATGTTGAAGCTGCTGTCAAAAGTATACGTTACGAACTTGGTTGATTTTTCTTCACCAAGACCTTAAGATGGCGAATAAATACGAAGAATGGACGCTGAAAGACCTAAAGGATGAACTGAGGAAACGGAAAGCTAAACTATCGGGAAGAAAACATGAATTAGTCGAGCGGTAAGGTGCTTTGATTTACATGTCAAATCGTATACCTATTGACGTGCACCCCACTTTCGTGGCCTACAAACTTTTCGCAGTATTACTGTTATGACCTAAAAAATGAATGTTTATTTCCGATTTATTTAAAAGTTTCTGTCCCTAAAACGGGATGGATATTCAAACAGCTGGTCGTTTAGGTACAGGGGTGAAATCACCTGTTTTCGAACCAACACGATATCAGTACTAAGTTAATTTACTGACCGCTAGTTTTAGATTTGATATGGTGATCTGTCCGGTCAGAATATATGTTTATATAGAAACAACAGAGAAAAATGTCTGTATATGAAACTATTCCAGGCCAGGAATGTTTATTGAAAAAAAAAAAAAAAAAAAAAAAAATTGGGGGGGGGGAGAGATGCAAAACTCCTATTGAATACATCTTTTTTTTATCAGGTTGCAAGCATAAGACCGAAATGATCATTTCAAGGGTGATGTTGTCGTGGAAACAGAGCATGTCATGGACATTCCGCCATCAGAAGAGTACACAGATTTGAACAGTGACTCCAAGGTAGAGTAAATATCCCTTCAATGACTGTATCTGGATTGATTAATTACTAGTCATTGATACACTTCATTATTGCAATATGAATTGTTTGTTTGTTTTTTATTCTTTTTAATGCATAGCTGACTAGAAGTATGATCATCAAATTAGAAATACATGTAAGGTAGTTTGTATGTCGTTGGCCGAACACCTCACCTACATTTACCTCCATTAGATTGCTCTCAATGGAAAGGAAAATTGATTTTTATTTGCAACGGAATGAATTTTCTGTTTACAAGTGAAATAGGCTGAGAGCACAGTTTAAAATATGAAACTCTGTTCTGTAACCGGTACTTTAGACTATAAAACTGTCACGTTTAACAGTATTCTGTTGGTCCTATCTGTGTTTCTTGCCTGGCATATACTGGTCTTCAGTGGCATCACTAGTCTGCAAGATCGGGCAGATCAGAATGACAGATTCCTTTAATGTAATTTGATACTATAATGCATTTCTGCCTCTCTATTCAGGTAACAATAATTTGCTACAGAATGTATACTGCCCTGATTGAGTTTTATCTAATATAAATGATTGTGTTTGTATTTCAATGATCTATAGGAACAGGCAAATACTGGACCCCACTCATTGTGTGAATTGGTAACAGGATAATGGATTAGATTGGCTTGTGGACCTCATGTGAATACCAGTTATCCTCTCCTACAAGGAAAGGAAGTTACACCTGGAGGTGAGGAAATCTTATAATCACTGCATGTCCGAGAAAAAACTATGATATCCTGTTCATTTCTAAGAGGTGGGATGTCCCACCAGTTGTGGGAAAAAGGGTGCCAAACCAGTTATTTGTAGCTTATTATTTAGCGGTCATGTTTCAGGGCCAGCCCCTTGACTTACTGTACATTAGGGGTTAAGGGTTAAGAGTTTCAAAGTTGTTTCAAATATGTTCCCAGTAACAGATCCATATTGCCTTCTGATGAAATGTTTTATAATACATTTTTATTGTCTTTTAAGGTGGCTATGTATGGTAAAACAGGTCCCTGTTGGTGCTGCAGTCAAAAAATCACAAAGTTGTATTTTCTGGAGAAACAGTATGGCAACAAACTTTTCCCAACCCAGACCAATGTAGACGCACCTGTCCCAGGCTTTGTCACAGGAACTGGCTGAGCGACATAGTGTAAGTTGAAGTAAATTATTCATATCTGTTAGGAGAACATGAAACACATCAGTTACACATTGCCAAGGTTGGCGGCTGTCAACCCCCCACCACCCCCACCATTATGAAGGGGAATACAGAAATCATTTTTGTGTTGCCTAACTGTACCGTCGATGATATCTCAGCTGCTATTTGATCGATACATACATGAAGATGCTTAGTACCTTACTGATGTGCGTTGTCACATTCTTTTGCCTGGCATGATGTTTCAGAGTTATGGCCCTTCAATTTTCAGATGCACAGCTTTGTATATAAAGGAGATGGTATTGTAAGGCGGGGTTTTTGCCCACAGCCAGCCGACTCACAGGAATGTACATTTCTTCTCTTCATCTGTCAATCACAATGAAATGTACAACTTGTCCTCGGCGGCAACTGTCAATCAATGGACTGAATGTTACGGTGAACCATGATAGCTTCACATATGTTCGGTACCAAGACGTTATTATTTCACCACGTTGGATTTGCAGTCGATTTTACATGCACATTATTGAAGAATAAATACACAATTTAGGCGAATATATTGCCGTTGTAACAGGTAGCGACTGATCGTTCGAGTTCAACGTTTGACTGGCCCGTAATGTCCACACGGTATCGTGTCATCGGTAAACAATATTTATTGTCCTCCACCACGAAGTGGTGGGAACACTTGGAAATGCTAGACGTCCGTCCGTCCTTCCGCCCTTCCGTCCGTCCGTCTGTCCCGCATCTTGTGAACGCGATATCTCGAGAACAAATTGACTGATCAACTTCAAACTTGAGAATGTGCTTCACATCAGTTAGACGGCCAGTGGTATTGATTTTGACGGAGGTACGTAATCCAAGATGGCTGCCATTTACCATATTGGATTCCATTCGTCCCACATCCTTTGAACGCGATATCTCGAGAACAATTAATCCGATCGACTTCAAACTTGAGAAGGTGCTCCACATCAGTTAGATGGCCATTGATATTGATTTCCATTGAGGTAGTATGTAATCCAAGATGGCTGCCATTGACCATATTGGATTCCTTCCATCCCACATCTTGTGAACGCGATATCTCGAGAACAATTCGACCGATCGACTTCAAACTTGAGAAGGTGCTCCACATCAGTTAGCTGGCCATTGGTATTGATTTTCACGGAGGTACGTAATCCAAGATGGCTGCCATTTACCATATTGGATTCCATTCGTCCCACATCCTTTGAACGCGATATCTCGAGAACAATTAATCCGATCGACTTCAAACTTGAGAAGGTGCTCCACATCAGTTAGATGGCCATTGATATTGATTTCCATTGAGGTAGTATGTAATCCAAGATGGCTGCCATTGACCATCTTTGATTCCGTCTGTCCTGCATCTTGTGAACGTCTGTCCTGCATCTTGTGAACGCGGTATCGTGAGAACAATTCGTTCGATTGACTTCAAAATTGAGAAGGTGCTTCGCATCAGTTAGACGGCCATTAGTATTGATTTTTCATTGAGGCAGTATGTAATCCAATATGGCTGCAATTGGCCATCATTTCACTCGCCCATATTGTACCCATCTGTGTTGTGAATGCGATATTTTGATATCTATTCCACCCATCGATGTATTTATAAACCTCACCGTCCACAAATCCATATACAACTACAGACTTGCATTCCAGGTTTACACTACCCAATTACTGCTTCCCAAACCTCCTCAACTTGTCTCAACAATTCCAGATAAACGTCTCCTTCCACATACACATATCCACTTCCCAAGTTATATTTAAGGAGATATTGGAAGGGTATATGCTGTATGCTCTCAAACAGGCTACTTGGCGGAGTACCTGCTAGGTACTCAGCTTGCTTTACTTCTAATTGGTTCATAATGTCAATGATAGCCTAAAATCATATTTCAGATATATACTGAATGTTTTTTTGTTTTTTTTACAAAAATGAAAAAGATTGAAATAACTTGTCGACGTCACACATGTTGACCTCCTGGGAATTGAACTCGGTAAAAGAAAATTTTGAGGCGCTTGTGATCCAACGTGCGTATCCACTACACCACGACATATGAACAACTGCAACAGGCTATTTTGTCACTTTTATCTACTTACGAAAACTTCAAACGTTATGAATCATAACTTTTCATTTTTTAGTAGGAAGGACCCCTTGGACCAAAAAGATTTTCCAGCAGTGGGAATATAATGTTATCAAACAACACCAGGTTAAATGGCGTTCTGGTCTAAGGGGTCCTTCGCGTCTAAATGCGTGTCGGAAGGACTAGATTTAGACCTTTTTTTCACGAAATAGCACAAGTTGTGGATAACTATAATCATTTTATCTTTTACAGTCCGTACTAGGCAGCTTCGCTCAACAAACCAGAATCTGCTTTCTGTGCCCTTTTGCGAGGACTGAACTATTTAAAAATTCCTTTAAAGTTTCAGGGCCTAGATTTTATAATGAATTACCAATTGTGATTAGACAAAGTCCCAATCTTAATATTTTTAAAACTAAGTGTGCAAAATTGTATCTTGATGAATTTTTAGCAAATATCTCTATATAGATTGCCACAGATTATTGATTTTATCTATTTATGACTAGATGTTCGCTTTAACCATGTTATTTACATTTTTGTGTTATAGCTCTCGACCCCCATGAAAATAGGACTTGTCCTATGGGGTCATATCGAGATAAAATAAAGCTCATTATTATTATTATTATTATTATTATAACGCAACCGCACTAAAACTTTCACATATTGTGTACTTATATTTTCTATTGCCGTTACATTAAAACCTAAGTATTTTTAGGACATTCTATTTTTTCGATTTCAACCACACCACGTATAGGCCAAAATCCCGCCGTATCGTACCATCACCTTTGAAAAAATATGACTTGTTCTATGTTATTACTTCTTCTATGCTGTTAGTTATATGAACATAAATGGTCTGATCAGTGATGAGAGTGATCTGAATTTATTGTGTTTTGTTTTAGCCAGTTTTGTAGGGATCAATGTTTGACTGCCATCATGAAACTGGAATATTTGTATGCTCAGCCATATTTGTTTCCTGTATTAATTTATTACGATAGCTCGGGCATTCAGAATATACTAATCGTTTTTCATTGTTTGACTTCCAGGTTATGTTTGCAACCAGTTCAAGGGCACACCGTGGTCCAAAGTAAGGAGAGTCATCACTCAGAAATGCCATGATGCAGCAAGGTCAGGTAGAATTCGCCAGAAAACACCAATGAAGAAGCATGATCTCCACATGTCAGAAGAGCTGGTGGACTCTTCTTCAGCTTCACCCTCATCTTCCGTGGATTCGTCATCCTCTGACGATGACGACGACAGTCCCCCAAGGAATGCTAAAGGCCATCCCACAACAGGTGGGAAAAGACCAAGACAATTTTTTTTTAAACCTTTGAAGGATGAAAAACCATTCTACCTGACACAGATTTTCAATGTGCTTCCCATTTTGTGCTCGGGTGTTTTAAGACATGGTACAGTGTATATTTTATGCTGCTAAAGAATAAAAAGGTGAAATATGCGTGGATTTTGCTTCTGCTAGTGGTTATTTTAAGGGATGGATGATATTGCAGGAGGAATCTGGACAGACTAGACAGTCTGTACAAATGACATGCCCTTATAGATAGAAGATGCCCCCCTCCCCCACACCCCAGGAATTCCGTACAGATGGTGTTTTGTGCACCCTGCCCCGTAATTTCCCCATTTGCGGGGATACTGCAGAGTGCTCTGCCCAATTCATTCCCCACTCCCAAATAACTACGCAGAAAATAACCCATTGTTGGTACATTCGGGGGCGACAACCCCACGACATCCCCACACATGGGGATATTGTAGGGTTACTGTGGGGATGTTGCCATACCTCTTTGTGGGGTTTTCTGTCCCAAATTGGAATTACTGCCCCGCAGATTCCCCACGTGGGGATATTGTGGGGTTTTCTGTCCCATGCTGGAATTACTGCCCCGCAGATTCCCCACATGGGGATATTGTGGGGTTTGCTCTCCCATGCTGGAATTACTGCCCCGCAGATTCCCCACGTCCCCACGTGGGGATATTGTAGGGTTACTGTGGGGATGTTGCCATACCTCTTTGTGGGGTTTTCTGCCCCATGCTGGAATTACTGCCCCGCAGATTACCCACCTGTGGATATTGTGGGGTTTTCTCTCCCATGCTGGAATTACTGCCCCGCAGATTCCCCACGTGGGTATATTGTGAAGTTTTCTGCCCCGCAGATTCCCCACGTGGGGATGTTGTGAGGTTTTCTGTCCTAAGCTGAAATTACTACCCCGCAGATTCCCCACGTGGGTATATTGTGGGGTTTTCTGCCCCGCAGATTCCCTGCTTGTGGATATTGTGGGGTATTCCGTCTCATGCTGGAATTACTACCCCGCAGATTCACCAGATGGGGATGTTGTGGGGTGTTCTGTCCCATGCTGGAAGTACTGCCCCACAGATTCCCCACGTGGGTATATTGTGGGGTTTTCTGCCCCGCAGATTCCCCACTTGGGGATATTGTGGGGTTTTCCATCCAATGCTGGTATTACTGCCCCGCAGATTCCCCACGTGGGGATGTTGTGGGGTTTTCTGTCCCATGCTGGAAGTACTGCCCCGCAGATTCCCCATGTGGGGATATTGTGGGATTTTCTGCCCCGCAGATTCCCCACGTG